>CAJVPL010000858.1:0-19056 GCA_910591945.1 Ambispora gerdemannii | reverse complement strand
ACTATACTAAAAATCAAAGAATAATTATAAGATATATAATAAGTAGATTTGTTATTAAGAACTTGTTAACTTCTTATAATAATTCTTGCTAACTAATAACTTGTCTTTTTGTTATCAAGTAAAGTGCTACTTATATATAAAATTGATTATTGCAAAGATTTTTAAATATTCATAATACTAAACAAGCAAAATTTCTATAGTTCTAAAGATCAATATTTCAAAATATCAATAGTTCAATATCTCTAATAATTAACAGTTCAAAATATCGAAGGTTTAATATATCTGTCATATTAATGTACAATACATGTAAATAATAAGTTCAAAAATAACTAACCAATAAAATAAAAATAAATTATTGTTCAATAAAATATACTATACGAAATATTTAATAAAAATAAACTAAGAAATTATCTAATAAAAATATAATAAACAAAATATACTATAATAATAACTTATTGAGAGTTAAATTTTCTAGTTCTTTATTTATTTCTTGATTTAAAAATCAGCCAGCAAATAATTTACATGAAGAAAAATTATAATTTGATCATAATTGATAAAGAAGTTTTCAGAAAAAAAGATTATTGATAATGATAAATGAGATATTACAACAAATAAAAGCTTTAATAAGAGCTTTATTAATGATATTTATTTTGGATTTAGATAGATTTCAGTTTTCATAAAAAATTATCAATTTCTAATTGTGTTTTTGTTTTTTATTTTTTATTTGATATGATTTTTCTGAAGTTAATATATCTTTAACTGTAATAATTCAAGATAATATATTTGAATAATTTTAGAACAAGTATTATATTCATTTACAAAATAAAATTGAAGAATATGAACAAAATTCTGATTTTATTTTTTATTATAAAATTTATATTCTGCAGAAAAATGATCAGGTAATAATTTCAAAGAAATTTTAATAAAATATTATTATATTTATGACTAGTTTTATATTTTTTTTTGAAAATAAAGTCTTGTTCACTTGTCATAATAGTATTAAAAGATGATAAATGATTATTAAAGAATAGATAATTGTTAAAAAAATAGATAATCATTAAACAATATAGTATATTTATATATAATAATAAATAAATAATTAATAAATATAATTTAATTGATTATTATTTATTAATTTGACAATTTAGTTTTAATATCAAAATTATTTCAGTTTTGGCAAAACTAAAATAATTTAGTTTTAATTTGTTAATTTGATAATTTAATTTTTAAAATATTAATATTAAAATTATTTCAGTTTTAGCAAAATTAAAATAATTTAGTTTTAGCAGCTATTTTTAATACAAATTCATATTCACTAAATTACTTAAATTCCATTAATTCAATATTTGATTATTTATTTACTTGTTTATTTGTTTATTTATTTATTTGTTCATTTATTCACTTGTTTATTTATTCACTTATTTATTTGCTCATCTCACATGATTAGATACTTTTAATAAGATATAAGATAATTATAATCTAATAATATTAAGTGTAAATGATCCAGTAAAATTTTTTATTATATAACAGTATTATAATCTTTGAAGTTTTAAAATAAAATATATAAACTTAGTGAAGTTATTCTAGTTTATTATAATATGAATATATATTATCTATTTTTAATTATAATTTTTAGTCTCTTACAATATAAAAATCTAGTCTTTTTCATCTTTAAGTTAATAAAAATATATAAATCATATATAAATAATTTAAATTTCACAAAATAGTAACAGATTTGATATTTTTTTTTATAAAAAAACAATTTTATAATGACAAAATTCTATTTGAACAAAGAATTTTCTGTGAATAAACAAAATATTTAAACAAAATCAAAATTGAATTAAAAATTCTCTATAAAAAATAAACAAATTAATAATAAACTATTTTTAATCTGAATTTCACAAAATTGACTAATATTAAAGTTAAAAGATTATTTCAAGAGATAATTACTGAAATATTAATATTAAAATAATATTTTAATAAAGATCTCAAAGTTATTTTTGATAACTTTAAAACATTTTATAAAGAAATAATTCACAAAAACATATTAATTATAGTAAAAAAAGTATTTACAAAATTAATAAAAAAGAAAACTAGTACAAGTTTATTTACTAATTATTAAATTAACTTATAAATTTGAAACTGAATTGAAAGAGAAAATTAAATAATAAACAAAATATCTAAATTATATATCAATTTTTACTGAAATTATAATAATTCAAAGATATAATAATAATATAAAAAGTTATAAAAGAGTAAAGATCAAAGAAGAAAAAAATATAAAATAATAAAAGAATAGTTAATAAAGAAATTTAAAATACTAATTTTTTATATTTATATAAAGAATTTTAGAACTAAATAATATAATTAATAAGAATAATAACAAAAACTCTTTCACTTTGTTCTTTTTGCAACTAAGAAATATCAAAATTAAAAATATTCTAAATAATAAAAATCAAATCAAAATTAATAAATTTAATAATAATATTTTATTCAATACAATATAATATAAAGCTTATAAATTTAATAATAGTATTTTGTTCAGTATAATATGATTCAAAATTATTTGTATGCAAGTTTTGATATATATAATTAAAGATAAAAAATTTGAAAGAGGATTTTTTATTAAAAAATAATTTTATTTTTTATTTGTAATATATTGAGTTAAGATTTAGATAGTATCTTTATTTATATACTTTTTGAAAATATAATTTTAGATATAATAATTATCTAAAAATAAAATAATTAATAAAAAAAATAAAATAAAAATAAAAAATAAAATAAAGAATAAAATAATAGATAAAATAATAGCTAAAATAATAATAAAGATAAAATAAAAGATAAAATAATAGATAGAGTAATAATAAAGATAATATAAAAGATAAAACAAAAAATAAAATAATGAATAAAATAATAATAAAGATAATATAAAAGATAAAATAAAAGATAAAATAATAATATATAATAAGCTATTTTTACTATTTTTTGTATTTTAATATTTTTAAAAATTTTTTATTTTTGTCAAATTATTATTATTACTATAATAATATTTTTTTAAAATATAATTTCAAGTATAATAATTATCTAATTAATAATAAAATATAATAAGAATAATAAAAAGTTAATTAAAGAATAATAAATGATAAAATAAATAATAAAATAAATAATAAAATAATTAAATAATAAAAAATAATAAATGATAAAATAAATAATAAAATAAATAATAAAAAGTATTAAATAATAAAATAAATAATGAAAAATAATAAATAATAAACAAATAATAGATAATAAATTATTTTTATTATTTTTTATATTTTACTATTTTTAGATTTTTTGTTTTTTGACTATTTTTAGAAATTGTAATTTTTCTTGAATTTATGAAATTATTATTACTATTATAATAATAATAATTTATATTTTACTTATTTGTTTTATAGCCAGCTAACACTTTTATCTTTTAGATATTTTGATTTTTGATAATTTGTTAAGTATTTTTGATTAATGAAATATATTTCTTTTAATATAAATAATCAAAATAATAACTAATTTAATCACAAAATTTTTTTATTTCATATTAATTTGATTTTGAGCTTTAGAATATTTTTAGTAATATCAATTTTGATAAAATTAGCTTTACAAGTTTTTTTAGAATAAAAGTACTAACAAAAATTTTGAGCTTACTTTTATTATATATTATTCTTTTTTTTTGATCAAAATATTTTTTAATATTACTTTTTATTACTTAAAAAATAACTTATTGAATTTTTATTAATTAATTTTCTTAATTTTTCTATTGGCTAATTTGTTTAATTTTTCAATTACTAATTTTTTATTGATTAAAATTATAAATAAACTCATAAATTATATGATTATTTTTATAAGCTAATAAGTCATAAATAATTATATAACTTATATAGAGATCATAATAGATTATAAACTAATATTGTTCTAAAGTGACTGATTTATATTTGTTGATTAATTTTTTATTAAAAATTAATTATTAAAAAAATGAATCTGTTACTTTAAGATATAATATTTTAATATCTAATAATTTGATTTAAACAAAAATATTATTTAATTTGTTTAATTAGACAAATCAAATAATAATATTTTTGTTCAAATCAGATTATTAAATATTAAGAATTAGATTTATTGAATATTAAAATATATATAAATTATATTTGTAATATAAAAGTTTATAAATATATAATATTTGATATAGAAGTTTTATTAACTTATAAAATATTAATAATTAATATTATAATATTCTTTATACTTAGAAAAATTTGATATATTATATATAATCTACAAAAAATTAGGAGAAATCAAATATTTTTATAATTAACTGTACTTTAAAATTAAGATTAACTTGAAAGAAAAAAGAAAAAATTGAATTTTTATATTAATAAACAAGTTATTTGAGCAAATTTAGAACTTTTAAAATAATATACAAGAAACTTAGCAAAAATTCTATAAGTTAAAATCTTTGAAATAAATAAAAATATATTAAAATATATATTTATTAGTTAATAATTTATATTAATATAACAAGTATGTGATATTTATTTATTATAAATTATAATATATTATAATATAAATTATAAATAGTTATAACTAGATAATACTTTATTTATTACTATATTATAATATTTATTATATTATTTTTAATTATAATAATATTTAATTATTTTAATATAATATTATTTATATTAATTTAGTATTAAATTTTTAAAAACTTATTTATAATAATATTGAATATAAAAATAAGTTCAAATAAAAATAAAATAATAAATAGTTTTATATTTATAAGTTATATTTATTAATTATAAAATTAACTTAAATAATTATTTAAATATTAATATAAGAGAAAAAAATATTTTAATTATAATATTTAAATATAAAAATTAAGTTATTAATAAATAAAAACAAAAAAATTAAACAATAATAGAATTATAATAATATTTACTAAATAAATATAATAATATAATAATAATAATATAAAAAATTAATAATACTAATATTATAATAAATAAAAATTAATATATAAAAACAAAACTTAATATTTTTTATTATTAGTTAATATAGTTATAAAAGTATATAATTTTTAATTTAGAAAAAATAACAAATAAATAAAAAAATAAATAATATCAATAATATATAATCATATAAAAAAGTTATAATTATTACTTTATTATTTATTTAAATATTGCAAAAATATTAATTCGATAATCTATTTAAAGTTAAAATAGATAATAATATTAAATCAAAAATTTCTGTTCAAGAACCAATCAAATTACTTAATTTTTAAAATTGAATAATTTAATTAATTTTCAAGCAAATTTTTTTTGATTTAATAATATTATATATTTTATGTTTAGTTTTATTATTAATTAATTAATTTTGATTAAAATAATTATATGTAATATATCAAATTTAATTTAACAATTATTTTAAATATAATTATAATAATTAATAAAATTATTAAAAATAAAATATATTTTTTTATTTATTTTTTATTTACTATACTATAATAATATAATCAAAAACTACAAATTTTTATGTAAGTTGTATTTTAAAATTAAATTAATATAATTTTGTTAAACTAATATTGGCAAATTAAAAGTATATCTTTTGATTATTTTAAAAATATAAACTAAATAAAATTGATAAATACTTTATTTTAATATCTAATCAAAATATTATAACTCAAATTTAGAAAATATAACAAATTATTCAATAAATTGAATAATTTTAGTAAAACTCAATCATAAAAAATGAATATTATTGGTAATTAAATTGATTTAATTATAGCTTTTGGAAAAATAAATAACAAAAAATGAGTTAAAATAATTATTAATATCAAAAGTATTTATTATAACAATACTAATTGATAGATTTTATAATATAATAATAACAAATTCACATTATAATTATTAATAATACTATTACTTTCTAATTCAATATATTTTATAGTATAATGACAACAAATTCTTATTATAATTATTAATTATGTGATTAATAAATTTTATAGTATAACAAACACAAATTTTTATTATAATTATTAATAATATGATTTTCTTTTATAATATAGCAACTGCAAATTTTTATCATTATATCAACAAAATAATAAAGTTCTTTTTTAGTATTTAGCATGAATTTTCTTAATTCCTGTACCTTTTTCATTGATTTACAGGATTTGTCATTATCTTATAATGTCATTCTCACATTTTCTCATCAAATTTACAGAATATTCTCATCATCTTTTTATCAATTTACAACATCTTTTCATTAATTTTTTCATTGATTTCTTTATTAGGGAAATATAGTATCCCTTAGATAATATAACAATACTTACAAACTCTGTAATTAATAGTTAGTATCATAACAATTGTAACAACAAAAAAGTGTATAAACGAATGACCTTTCGGCTATTAATAAAGATAGATTTGAAATTTCACACAATTCTTCTCCAAGAAAAATCTCTTAAATAAATTATTACTTGTAAAACTCTTCCTCTTTCCACCATATTACATTGTTGGTTATGTCTTTTGTACCAGAAAAGGCATTGTTTTTGTGGAATCTTATTCATGTGAAATTGTATTTCAATTGAGAAACCATTTTTGTTGACTAGTTATTTAAGGCTTTTGACTAGAAAAAGCAACGATTGGAATTAATATTTAAGACTTGGCAAGAAAAAGCGACGATCAAAACCCCTTCCGCTCAAAGAACATGAATCCCCAAACATCTATCTAAAGCACATAATCTCTCCCTAAATCAACTTATTTGACGATATCAGCACAGGCTTTAGATACCGGAACAAATACTGCTCAGTCTATTATCCTCTCCCAAGTCTTGTTGCAGTGGAAATTCCCCAACTTCGCTCAACAAAACACTACTATGTAATTAGATTAATAATAGACACTCCAATAGCATGTGTACGAATACCGTTAACACTGAGCTTCATCCGTATATATAACCACTCCTTTTGCAGGCATTTGGCCTTAAAATCATACCTTTTTTCTAGATACGTCCAAGATTGGACTAATAAGTCCGAAGTGGATGTCACTGGTAACCAAACTTCCATTATGATGTCTGTTATTTATTGCGAAATGATCACAATTTATGATGCTCGGAGTGATAAAAAATATCGCATGCTAAATTTTATATCTCGGACCAGAGTAAAATCAGACTATCCCTTAAACCGTATAGCAAGCAAATTGCCTGCTAAACCTGACGGTTTAAGGGATAAATTCAGGCACAGTCACGTGAATTTTCGACTCCAATTTTCAGGCAGACCGACCTGCATTTAATGACACATAAAATGCCTATAATGATCTGTACTGCGAGTTAGATAATTTGTATGTAATAATGCGAATATATTGATCTGTCTTAGTATAATGATTTTGGTATTTAGGATACTGATTATCTTTGTAAGATTGTTGGAACAATGAATGACAAATATTACTAGCAAATTCTTTCAGATAAATTTTTATCTTTTTGAAAGTTCAAGTTTGCGTGCGAAAAAAATTAAAGATGTTTTATGGCCTTGATAAAGAAAGGCAAGTCAGGGTTTAATGTGCAAAATACCTTTTCATTTCTTTCAACACATCTCAACTCTCTCCATTATTTTTTACTGCACAAACTGTCTATCGAGTGACCGAAAATCCAACCCACCTCTTAATCGATAAACGTAAGACTAGGAAAGCAGAGTACTACGACATTTCTAGAGCACGCAGAAATGAATTTTGGGAGAGTATCGCTACAAAAATAAGTCAACAGCACGGATCGAACTTTAATGGATACCATTGCAAGGAAAAATTTAGCGTAAGTATATCTCATCCTGATATCTACGCAAAAAGCCTCACAGATTTGACGTGGTTCAAATATTTTGATATTAGCGATGAATTTAGTTTGCCTAAGTGTCAAAAATCGTTTTATTAAAATTTCTGAGACCATGCAACATGCATCATAAAATATCTGTAGGTGTGATGATCAAAAGCCCATTTGGGCATAAATTTTATTTCGATTTCGATTACATGACAAGATTGAAAGCCATTACAAGCCATATAAGAAATAATCACGGGATGGCATTGTGATTTGACAAAAGATCACAGTTTTTCTCCTCGTTAGATAGGCTCAAAAATGAGCTAGGCCGACATTCGGCGCCGTGCGTAGTATAGATATACTCCATAACGCATTGGTAGGTTTTTCGAGCATACCTCATCGCGCCAAACGAGACCACAGCAAATAAGCATCGCTAAAGATTTTTGTACTTCGGCAGTGTATTGGATATCGCGTACAGTGTACTTTGCATCGATTTGAAGCAAGTTGATTGATATTTGTCTACGAATATATCCGAAAGATTAACCGAGACCAACTACAAAAGAAAAATATGATTATTACATGTATAATTTTTAAATTTTTCTCATTCTTCACCCATTATTCAATTTACTCTCGTTATTATACATGTTATATTTAAGGATTGGGTTTGTATTAAAATTCGAGTTTCTTTTCGCAAATTCGAAACACAAATTTTTAACCGTATTAATACATGTATCGATATTGCTAAAATATTAAATAAAAACTAAACTTAATTATTCCAAACAAATTTTTCTTCTAACAAGAATTAAACTTGAACCAAAAGAGAAAATCGAAACTCGCATCAATGAGCAGAAATGAATTGGCACTATTATTAGATGGACTACTAGTTGTCGGAATAACTACTACTTTTGATAAAGGCACAACGGTCGTAATTGTTTGTACAGAAGAATTATCCAAAGTGGAGTGGTAGTAATTAATTTGTTGCGGAAGTTGCTATAGTGGATGTAATATATTTTACGTTAGTTAATCTAATAGGACTTTGAGTTTGCTGCAAAGTAGGCAAATTATTCTTGATAATTTCTTGTGTAGGCATTTCATTTTGTGGATTTGTCAGCCTTAATAGTTTGCCTTAATAATTTGCTGAACGGATTGATAAGTAGCTGTAATTGTATTTTTAGCACTTACCGTTACTGATGCAGGTGGATTATTTCCGGAAGAATTCGGCTGATTATTGTTATCGTTATTTCCTGAGCTAAATGAAACAGATTTGAATATAATGTTAACAGAAATGTGGCCTAATTTATTCGATTTTGGTAAAAACTTATATTTCAAGGAAATATTCTATTGATTAAAATCACATAATCAATATAAAATTTACCTTGAAGACGTGAAACTCGGAAGAATATTAGGCAGATTTTGCATAGTTGCAGTCGTAGGTGCTGGCTGTGCTGTTGATGCTGAAATAGGTTTTGGAGCAATAGTATGATTGTTGCCTGGACTCGGAGTTGTATATGTTACTGTCGGTGGTGGTGGGAAACTCAGAAGAATATCAGGTGGAATTTGCTTAGTTGTAGTCGTAGGTGCTGGCTGTGTTGTTTGTGTTGGATTGTTGCCTAAACTCGAATTTGTATATGTCACTGTCAGTGATACCTCCACATCACACTAAAACATTACGATCAAATTAAAATTATAGTTAAATTTAGTTATACATACAGTTGACATTAACAGTACATGTATATATTAACAAAAAAAAGTGATTGCTAATAAATTATGTTCAATGCACATACTTTTGGACATATCAACATAGCTGGAATTAAAATGTGTCGTTATGTCATTAGAGCTATTGTGTAACTACGTAGTCTGTCAATATTGTTTATATTAAGTAACAATTATAGTATTTCTCAACAACAAAATTTTTTATCTTAATAGAAACATTATTGACAAACTGGTAACATTTTAAAGCAGTTTTTTATTGGCGCTCTTTAGGCTGCTTGCACTGTATGATTTAAAAATTTCTTATATGTAGTTGTGTTATTGGTGTAAAATCAGATGCTGTTTTATTGAATAAACTTGTGATCAAATTTTGGCGTTTATACATACGTATATACATGTACATGTATATGCAAATAAATATAAGTTTTTTTAATGTTACGAAATTATTTAATTTATAAATTATTAATCAAGTTATTAAGCTATGATTCATGTGTATACTATATAATCACGTATTTATCTGTTTTGATAACAAAAGTTATCATTAAATGTATCTTTACTTTAGAAAAAAAAGAAACAAGCAGTGAGAACAATAATAATGGCTCTATCTTTTAAAAAAAGTTATTTTTCAGTGGGATTATTGATTGATGATTGATTGATTGATTGAATGCATGTAATAAAAAAAAACAAATGACTAAAGATGTAAATCAAAGAAATAGTTTCTTTGTTTGCTTCTTTCGTAAATATCATAGAAAATAAAGATGATGATGATAATTCATTCTTTTTAATGTGACCTTATAAGGAGCCATTGTTGATAAATAAATAGTAATGAATCTTTTTACACAGTATAAAGGCATAGAAACATTTTCACATACCGTAAAACGCCATGGAAACCATCCCGCCTTTGGAGAAAATTTAAACCTTAATTTAGTCAGATTCTTTAATAAAACCAATCATTAAATTTCTACAAAATGAATAAATCAAGATTCGCCGTACAATTTATTTAATTTTTTGTACTAAATTAATAGTTTTGAAGCTAAATTAAGGTTTAAATTTTCTCCAAAGGGGATATGGTTTCCATGGCGTTTTACGGTAATTGCTCCATGCACTATCATGTGAGTTTAAGAAATTCAAAGATAAAGTTTTCTCAGTCTCAAGCTATTTTTGTCAAAAAAGCGGCATAAACACGATTTGGTCGTATTTTGTGAAATAAAGAAATAACGGTAGTTTCTTAATCTTCTTTTATTAAAATAGATCCTGTTATGAAAGAATAATATATTTTGTCTTTTATTGGTTATGACAGTTTAATTTTCAATAAGACGCATTCCTGCTAAAGATAATCTAGTTCTTGAACCAGAATCTTTTTTTTGTAAATAGAACAAACTATTAAGACCAAATGTAATACGTAATAACGATAAGCTTTGATTTACAAAGTATATCCAAATATATTATTATTCAAAAAAAATTTTAATATAAAAATTTACAATTATGATCACAAAAATATGTCACACTCTTTCCCTCCATAGTCACATCTTATAGTCATCAGATTTCTGTTTCCCGACCCTGTGATTATGACGACTATCCCTTGCCGATCCAACTCTAGTGATAATATTATTTTAATGATAATAACAATGGAATTAAGGGTCAAATGTTTAAGTGTAAAGTGATTTTTTGCATCATTAATTTTATGATAGATTTGATATTGATAATAAATAATGGATTATATTTACTAAAATAAAAATCATCTGATATGTGATTATTATTTTTTTACTATGCTAAAGCGGCCTTGTAATTAGGTATTGAACTTTTGACTGATTCAATATATGACCTTTTTAACCAAGGACATTTGACAAATTTAGCGCAGCTACCTAATATTTTTTATGGTAGTGTAAAGATGAATGTTTGTCAAACATACTGTGAGAAAAATGTCAAATTTCACAGATAACGCACCTAACAGCTACATACGTAATGCATTTTCATAATTGTTATAATCCTGTAATTGTTCATTCAAAATTTCCTTTATATATCGTGCAAGTTTGCATAGAGCTTTGCAAAAGAGGGAAATGACCATTGTTTTCATTATGAATGAATATAGTGCAATGACGGGTCAGGAGAGAGTGCACAGTAATTTGAATAACGATAAGAGATCTTATTTTTTCAATAATGGTAAAATGAAATTCCATATCGGCAATTTTTACAACAATAAAATTCAATACAGTAATTATATTGCATTGATATTTTAATGCTGAAAAAGAAAAACCTAAGAATTAAGATTATCAAACATTTGAAGAACAAATAATAACGATAAATAATAAATATTTTTAAAATTTTTCATATTATTCTGAGGAAAAAACTTGCAATTATTCCAAAAAAATTACAATTGAATTAATTGATTTAATTTAATAATTCATAAATCCATATTAATTAATGCTTATACATGCATTTAGTTTAGTATTAGTGAATAATAAATCATAATGCTTTTATAAATTACGTAACGTTAACGTTAAGTACGTAAATGATCATCTGTTGTGTTGATCCCTAGATATGTAGTATTAATCCATAAATAAATTATATTACAAATTAAAGAAATGATAATTGAATTAGAAATTAAGAAAAATATACAAAATATAAATGTCATCAACAATAAAACGCACGTGAATTCATTTAATAATTAAAAATAATCGAAATCAATAGGTCCAACATCTTCCAGCGTAACAAGAAGGTCTGCATGTTCAATTCCTGTTATCACTACTTTTACCAAATCCTCAGGTATATACTCGAATGATTCATCAATGGATCTAATCACAAATTGTTTTCCTGCTGGTGGCATTGCTTTATAAGTGGCGAATGCAATTAAGGATGCGAAGGTTGTATTCTCACCGATAGCAATTTTTTGTTTGTATATTTTTACCTTGGATCTTATTGTCACAGACTTTAAGATTGTTTCTAAATATAGCAGAAAAACCATAACGATAATGAATGGATGTTATAATTACAGTAAATTGATCAACCACCATGATTTATTCTCACCTGATGTCAATCCAAAAGCGTGGATTTGCTGTGGAGAAGAAGATGCGCTAGCTGATGAATCTCTATACAACACCAATTGGATTTGCTTGTCGTGTTCGTTAATGTTATCAACAAATGCTTGCCAGAAACGTGTGAATGCTAACTCATCAGTTAAACCGAAATGTTGTGAATTACCGATTCGACAATGGAGATGAGAAGTATCAACGGTACCCCATTGAGATGGCAAGTTTAGCGATGCAATATTCATATATAACTGACGTAAATTCTGTAAGGAATCGATAGAGTTTAAATTGCTAAGCGGCACATTTACTTGCTGACTCATAATTACATGCGGAATGGATGTGACATCGAAACAAACTAATGGAATTATTTTTGATTGTTCTGAATTTTTATTTGGATTAGAACCATAGTATAATTCTTATAGAATAAAGACTTGATTGTTTAATTAATTACCTACCATTACAAGATTCGTTATTATAAATTATTTGGCTTGTATTTTTATTGTTATTATTATCAACATCCATTTCTACCAACATATTTATAACATCCGCAGCAGGAGTTGTCGTATTGGCAGTTGTATTATATTCTATAGAGTTTATGGGCGCAAATGTAACTTGTGGTTGATGAAGATGATTATGGTGATGAATTATTGACTTTTTCTGAATTTCCTCTTCATGAGCTCTTAGTTCGTCTAATGCTTTCTTTATTATAGGACCGAAGACTTGACCCTGCCAACCGAAACCTAATGCGATGTTGTAAGCTTGCATGTGTTGCAGATATTGTTCGAGAGATCCCGCTTTTATTAATGCTTTTCTTTTTGAATCAATATATTCTTGAAGTGCTTCTTGTGTAATCGGAAAATAATTTCTCGATTCACCAGGATGTAAATTTTTTATCACATTTATAAAATTAGTCACGCCAACCCTCGACGCTCTTGTATCTATGCTCGGTAGGCGTCTGCCTCCTCGTCGATTTTTATCTTTATTATTGTTGTCGTTCTCGATTGGATCAGAAGATGAGCTTGGAGCAATGTCTTCTATGGCTTCAATATTAGATAACTGTTGTTGAATTGGCGGCATGAAGTTTATGTTTGTCGTAATAAAAAGGATGATTTTATTTGTTTATGCGAGTGGCCTGTATAATGCCACGTGGAAATTTAAAGAGCGGGAAATTTTGTCTTATGTAAGCACCTTTTGTTTTGTGAGGTGGAAATTTGCCATCTAATTTTGCTTTTTCATCGAAGATATCGATATATATAGTAATAATAGAATATTATTTGGGGGTGGGAAAGTTTTTGATAATCCCATATCAAATAGAGCATTGGATCATGAATAAAAAATATACGTATATCGATATAAATTAATTGTGCAAGTACATGTAATAATTAATATACATGTAATTAATAATAATAATCATGGGAGATCATGATGAAAAACGGATTATGGTGGAAATTTTGGCCAAAATTGTGTAGATCATGAGATCATTTGGCTAGAATTTCTTATAATAAAAGAGCAATATTTTGAAAATAATGATAAATGCATAAAATATATAACTTAAATAATATTTATATTGCTATATACTATGTAAATTTATGAGTATGATTATTATTCATAGTTTATTATAATAGATATTGCAAATTTTCACCATACGTTTTTTCATCATGATCCCCCACAATTATTAATCATCATTACCGTTCCGTTACGTATTAATTTATATTTAATTTAGAAAATTTCAATCTAAATAGAATTTACGTATATTGATATGTAAATATATAGAATTTGTGTTTAATTATATCGATATTGTATATTTAGTTCCCAAATATATAACGATAACGATATTATTAAATATATTAAGACTGGGTCAGCGAAACAAACAATATTATTGATATTCTACCACAAGAAAACGAAGGAATAGTTTCCTTTGTTGTCTTCTTTTGGTCGGAAACGATAGCGTAGTTAATTATTATCGT
Source organism: Ambispora gerdemannii (assembly GCA_910591945.1). Classification (NCBI taxonomy): domain Eukaryota; kingdom Fungi; phylum Glomeromycota; class Glomeromycetes; order Archaeosporales; family Ambisporaceae; genus Ambispora; species Ambispora gerdemannii. Next base: position 4,526 of record CAJVPL010000858.1, on the reverse strand, counting down.
TATTTAATATTATTATTATGTATTATTATTACTGTTGTTATTGTTATTTTTGTTGTTCTCTTTGTTATGTTGATAGCGATAGTGAAGTTTAGTTTTTAAATGAAATAATTAGGAAAAGAACTTGATTTATCTATTCAAAAACCAATAATATCTTTTCCTTCTTATTGTCAATTGTCAATTGTGAATTATGTATTAACTATAATAATTTAAAAATACTGTATTATCGAATTTTCTTTTTAAGCGTATAAATAAAATAATGAAAAAAAAGCTAAATTCAGATAACAAAGAATAATAAATGGAGGAGAGGTGTTAAATTCAAAGCTATTAAAACGTGAAATATTCTATGTGTGTCTGTGCTGAATGACTTTATCGTTATGTTCTCATTGTATGCAAATGCAATCTAAGCTAGATACGTATAATGATAACATTAGTAAAAATTTTGCAAATATCATTGTATCGAGAATTTATTATAAAAATCATTATATCGAGGAAAGTTTGTTATACATGTATCAAGTATATAATCTGATAGAACTAGGTAAAATTGAAATAAATATTACGTACAACATGGGAAATTCGGCTGTAAATGCGTCAATAAACATGCGTAAAATTCAAATAAGGTTAGTAATAGGATAAACATACGTATGTAGTTGCATACAATGGTCAATATGATAACAATATCGAAATATACATGTACATGTAATTGGTATTGACCCCCAGCATTCGGCTTATGTATACAGTAAACTAATATAAAAATTTATTTGGTGCTATTTGATGACCGAAAGTATATTACAGAGCGATTTCGCTACTCATAAAGTAAATAAAAGATTTTCTAGCTAGGTCCTTATCGATTTCAAAAAGTATAAGTTACTAAGCCATTTTTTTGAAGAACGTGGCAACTGTAAATCTATACTAAATTTTTTGTGCAATAAATACATTACAGTGAGACATTTAGATACATCCTCCAGAAGTGCTCTCTCTCTCTGAATACACGCTCTGGCTCGATCCCAAACGATAGGTCCTTATATTTGAACTTATTCTCTAAATGCATACACTCTATAAATGCACGCTCTCTAAGGAGTGCATTTAGAGAGAGTTGACTGTATTTTTATTTTTAATGCAAGAAACCTTTTACGCAATGATACATTAATTGCCCGATTTGCAAAAATTTTTACACTAGAATTTACTTAGAGATGTCGCCTTATTGAACATTTGATTAACTTGCTTTGATTTTTATGTGTTATATTGAATTACTCGGTGTATTTTGTGATATATAGCTCAAAATAAGTAAGTCCTGTCATGAATAAGCAAAATTCCAAAGAAGTTCAACAAGAGCTTGATATTTAATAGTTACATGCAACATCGGAAGAAAATATAATGTCAATAATTGTTTAATCTTGAGAAATTTTTGTAAAAACAAGGAAGCAATTGGAACCTCAAATGAGGTGACAAGAAATAACATATTATTATGCAGTAAAACAAAAGCGCGCACATTTAATTCGTTTTATGAGTGCAATATTTATTTCTTATTGAACAAAAATGCAACCACTAAAACCGATGCATGTATATTGACGCATTTGAAGTTTTTATCGATCTTTGCAGACATTTTTTATATGATGTATATATACGTCCAGAGGGTCACCGATCACTATAACACGTACCTTTAAACTATAATAACTCAGCCAATATTGGTTGTTTTGTATAAAATAATTATCAAAATGTTCGTCTCTATAAGACAAATACAATGCACTAAAAATTCTTAAATTCTAATCACTAGTTGCTAAAAAAAAAAAACTATAGTTCAAAGATTATATAACTTCTGGTTCTACGGTCAAGGCTCGATTTAGCGATGAATCAGTAATCAACTTTCAAGATGCCGCTAACATGCTTAGTCGAGAGAGAATACTGATAAACATCGCTGAATTGAGCGCGACTTGAATTGGAAACAAGAGTCGCTAACTCGCGATTTCATTAAATCGAGCCCTGACTGTATTCCTTATGTTATATTGAATATCAGAATTAAACTATCTGATGATGTATATACTTAGTGCTATTCTCTTAAATAGATAAATCATGCTATGATAAATTTAAACTTTGTAAATTGGTTGTATTATATGACGCTGGTAATATCTTGAAAGATTCAGCAGTAAATCGAGCCTACTAATAGACATCGTTAAATTGAGCACGTTTTGAATAGTGATCTGGGAACAAGAGTCGTTAACTCGTGATTTCATCAAATCGCATAGTCTTTATATCGAATCCGGATTGTATCTTAAAAGTTGACTACCGGTCCATCGGTAAATCGAGCCCTGATTGTATCTTGAAAGTTGATTATGTATAATCTTAAATGAGATATCTAGGGATAGATATTTGAGGGTTAAAAATCAAAGGTGCTTTTGGTACGATAGCTGTATTTGCAGTGTCGATAAGTGTATTCATCGGGTTGAATTGAAAATAAGGCAATTGATGTTATTGTCACTATCAATCAATTTAATATTGTTATCGTATCGTCAATACGCCAAAATTGTCGATGAATGTACGGTAGTCATGCTATTATACTTACATTATTATAAGGATTATGCTGAGTCAATGATGTGAAATTGGACACCTTATAAAAAAAGGCAAACATGTAAAAAACTTGGAAATTGCAAGGAATAGTACGAGATGGCCTGGCATAGTACATACAAGCCCGGAAAATGCGACAAATTCCGTATACATAAAAACACGTTTCGGGCATAGTTTTTTTAACACAGAAATTGACAGTCCGTACTTATGCGTGTGGTTCCGTGCTAAAAAACTACCAAAAATATGTTGATGTATACGAAATTTGTCGCATTTTCTGTGCATTTACGTACCATGCCGATTTGTATCAATCCTTGCAATTTCTGTGAATTTTACGTGCTCGCTTTTTTTTATAGGGACAAATTACTAGTCATATATTTATTGTTATTTCTTGAAAGAGTTATTATTTATTGAAGTCGATTGGCAGACGAAGTAAATGCGTATTTTTTTTTTGTTTCCGAAAAATAATTTTTTTACGGCTTGAATCTTTTGCATTTTTTGGCTTATATTTACAATTAGGTCACATGATTTTTTACAAGCCATTTTCTCCAATATTTTGAAAGAAGCTCTTGATGGTGTTTCCATTTCAAACTGCAGCATTTCTTTGCTGTATGTTTAATATTGTGTTTGACATTAGGATCAAATAGACGTAAATTAGCCTCATAATCTTTTTGAAAAATAATCCAACTATTTTGTGGTCTTGGTGGTTTTTCGCGTTTCTTCGCAGGGTTAGTTAACTCTTCAATCCGGTGACGTTCAACATCCCGAAAACACATAAGCCCGACAAACGAAATTCCGAATGCACGGTATCCCGAATGCACGAAATCACAAAGGTACAGTGCAGGTCACTTATTTACCACACAAAAAGTGAATTGGCTTTAAATCTATCAGAATCCCTCCTTATGATTTAAAAATTAAAAAATACGTAAATTGATAGTTCATTAAATTCTGATTATCGAGTTGATAGCTGTATATTTGCTAATAATAACTACCATAAAGCACTGGACCCAAGTACTTTCAATTATATGTTTAATAAATATGCCAGAATTTTTTTTCCTTTCCTCCTTTCGAGTTTTAGTAAAAATTAGTGGACATCTTTACCTGATTTGGGGGGTGGCTAAAACCTGGTGGACATGTGTTTATCAGTGTTAAAGGTTGATTTATTAGCATTAGGGTTAGAGTTAGAGTGAGTATATGTAAAATTGCCTCCCCGACGTTAGTGCTCCAAGATAGATTAAAGCATATATTTTCCATATTTTTCATTTTGCTTCGGATTTATTTTTCGAGTTGATCAAAAATTTACGTATTTTTATTGGCTTGTTTCTCGGACAGATCACCGAATTTATCAGGCTTTAACAAACTCCTGATTTGGTATTGAAAATTTGGCCAGTGGCGCAGTATTGTGGTACTATAAATATTATAATGAGAAAAGAAATAGCTTACATAATTACTAAAATAAAAAAGATTAACAAAATAATTTCTTGTGTTAAATATCCTTTACAACTTTATTTTTTTTACAACTTAATTTACACTTTATTTATAATTTTATTTAACTATATATTTATTTATAGCTTTATTTATCTTTTATAACTTCTCATACAATTTTATTTATTTTTTATAACTTTTATAACTTTTATATATAAGTTTAGTTATATGACCTGGTACAAAAAATGTTAATACATCAAAAAGTAACAGTAAAACATTTTTTAATTATAATTATAAACTTTATTAATTAAAAGTTTATAATTTTTTTATATTATTAAAATTATATTATTTATAATATTTTTATTTTTTATTATCTTTTAATAAAATTTTAGATAAAACAAAAATTTTTTATAAATATGTAATATTATAAATTTATATTAAGCAAGTATATTAATATATATAATAAATATATATAATAAATATATATAATAAATATATATAATAAATATATATAATAAATATATATAATAAATATATATAAT
>CAJVPL010000857.1:0-19068 GCA_910591945.1 Ambispora gerdemannii | reverse complement strand
TAAAATACTTGCATTTATTGCGCACTATTGGACAACTGCCAAAGTTGCTATAGAATATCAGTACTGTATTGCTATAGAACTGTCACACACTAAGTAGACATAACATCTATTAGTAATAATGAGAGCCTATTTATAAGATAGAAGAAAACGCACTGAGTGACAATCCTGAATATACTATTTACAACGAGATCGAGTAAATGTAAAAATACTGTCAACAGACGTTGGTTGAACACCTACGTCACGATTATACCTACTAGGAGTCTGATCATGACAACGGTGACAATATATAATATAATTTGAAAAAAATTATAAAACTAAATATTTTTTATATACAAAAATTTATTAGATATTTTAATATTATTAAACTTGATTTTATTTGATATTAATTAATAAAATAATTAAAAGCAAATTTTTTAAAAAATATTATTTCTTGAAATTTTGATTATACTATATATAGTATAGTATAAAAAGTATTTTAATTATAAAATTACTAAGTATAAAAACCAGTTAACAAAAAATTTTATTTTTTGAAAAAAATTTCTATAAAATTATAAAAAAATATTTAATTATATAAAACTTTTAATACATAATTATATGTATTTAAAAAATTATTAAAAAATATTTAAAAGTATAATTATATATTGAATTAGTAAATAATTATTATCAAAAAGTGTTATAATATACAGTCAAATCTTTTTATAGTCATCACACTCAGGAAAACAAAATTTGATGACTATAGAGAGATTTTTTTACTATATTTATATGTGAATGAGAAAGTAAAATAGATGACTATAGAAGGGTATGATTATAAACAGATATGACTATAAAGAAATTTGACTATAGTACAATATACTATCAGTAGTACAAGTAATTCAATCTATTAATTTTATTAAAAGAATTTTATTATTAAAGAAGTTATTATAAAACTTGATTGATTAAAATATATATTTTTTTATAAATATTGTAATTATCAAATATTAAATTACCAATTAAATTTAGAATAAAATAATCATTAAAATAATTATTTATATATATTTAAATAATTATTTGAATAATTATTTGTATATATCTAAATAATCATTTGAATGATCATTAACTAATTGATTAATTATTTAATTGATTAATTATTTAATAAAATTTTAATAATAAAATTGTTCAATAAAAATATTATCCAATAAAATAAAATAAAAAAATATAATTATTCAATAACAATTTGATAATAAAATCCCACTTATAACTCAAAATAGATTCTAAAACTAATGATATAATTTAGAAAAATAACTGTAACTAATTTAAATTATAATTATAATTATATTTTTTTAAAATAATTTAGAGATTTATTTTTACTTATAATATTATAAAATATAATAATTCAAAGTGAATGTAATGAAATCACATTATTAATACTTAAAATACTAATAGAATTTATAATTTAATAATAATAAAACTCTTGAATACAAAAACTTGTTTTTAGAATCAAATATGAAATTATTGTCATATTAGTTATTTGATTTATTCTTATAAATTACTTGTATATAATTATGTTTATGATTTTACCAGAAAAGACAAGTTTTTGAAATTACTGGTAATTCAAATTTAAAATAGTTAAACAAAATCATAATTAATGATTTTGATAAGAAAAGAGATCATACAATATTTGAGTTCAGGAATCTCCAAGTTAATAAATAAAATTTATAATGATTGAATTCCAAATAAAAATTATTGATATTCGATATTGCAAAACAGTAATGCTGACAGAATTGGTCATTTTCTTTTAAACTTACGTTATATTAGTCGTGAAAAAGAAAATGTAATCAGTCATTAAATAAATGCTCTTGATATAATTCACAGGCTCACTATAGACTTTTATTTAATTACAATTGTCCGTGTTGATGTGTTAGGTTGCGACACGATGCGTGTCCTCCCTTTCGTAACATCCTTCAGATCAACGAAACATCGAAGTCCCAAATACAACAACAAAACAAAGAAACAGGTCAAACTAAACTATAAAGAAAATATTTTTTACAAAAAGTATCCTTCGCGTCTCGTTTTATAAATGTCTACGATAGCGATTTCAATGTACCCTCGATCCACCGCTCGATATCCTTCGACCCATTAATGTCTATATCACTAGTCGCATACTGTCCCTTTCCATCCAGTAACAGCACTTTTTCGTGGAATTGCAGCAAGTTCTTGTTATGCGATACAGTGATACAGGTGATGCCGTATTCTTTGCATGTTTCGAAAAATAGTGTTTCGGTGTTTGAGTCTAGAGCGCTGCTTGCTTCATCAATTGCTGTGTCAAAATAATGATATTACAAAAAAAAGCGATGCGAGTGTTTAATAATAATAGTATATAAAATAAATATTAAAAATGATAATGATGATCATGATCATGATAAATACCTGCGAAGACGGGCTTCCAGAAAAACAATCTAGCGAATGCCAGTTTTTGCTGTTCCCCAGGAGACAGCATTTTCTCCCAGTCTTGTCCATACTTTATATCAAAATTACGGACGATGCTTTCAATATGTGATAATTTAACAAGTGATAATAGCTCTCGAATTCCTTCGTCAGTGACTGATAATAATAATTGATTGACATAATATTGGTAACTTGCACAAAAGAACAATAGCTGAATATCAAATTAAAAAAAGACAATATACTTGTAATTTTTTTATCAGAACTAGTCATCGGGTAGATTATCTGCTCCCGTAATGATCCAAAAACCAAATACGGCGTCTGCGGTAAATACATCAAAACCTTTTGTTTATTATTTGCTTGTGGCAATATGACCCGTCCTCGTGTGGCTGGCCAGAGGCCACTCATCACTCTCAGAATTGATGTCTTGCCGCTTCCGTTCGGTCCAATAATCATAACATTTTTTTCTTGCTCGATCATGAATTTGAGGTCGGTGAGTAGTGATGTACCAGTGGGAGAGCAAATTGTCACATTTTCAAACTCTATTACCAATTCTGCGCTAATAAATGATTTGCCAACAAACCAATTTAATCGAGAGTTAAAAAGGTAAATCACGGGATTGTAATATTACGACTAACCTTAATTGATGATGTTGTTGTTGTTGCTGCTCATCAAACGGAAAATCAATATTTACATTATCCAATTCATTATTAATATCAGAGATCGCCTCCATCAGTTGCCCGATACGCGCCGTGTAACCTGCCAAATCTGATACTTTGCTTGATTGTTGTACAATTAGGGTAAATCTAAATATGAGGTATAATGACAGGAACGCGTTCTATAAAATATTCGAACGTGTACGTTTTTATGTGTTCGTGTTTGTATTTTGTGTAATTGATTGACATGACCAATTATGGAAACAAAGAGAAACGTGTGATCGTAATGTTAATAAAAATATGACGAATAGCTTGTCCTATGAGAAAACTAAAGCAAATAAAGTATATAATTAACATACCAAACTTATTAACCTACTAAGTTCATCTGTCCCAATCCCTTCGTATTTTTGACTGAATATGGGAATGGCAATGATCAGGTAACTCATGACCGATCCAAAATAAGCGAACGAGTCGGTGATAACTTTTCGAGAAAAATAAATTCACGCGCAAAATTATAGAAAAGTAAAAAAAAAAAAACGAAAAATTATTAGTGCATATTTTTTATACATTATCATCGGTGCTAATATTTGATCTAAATCTGGAATAGAAAAAAGGATTCAGATGAAGAAAAACTTATAATAAAAACATTCTATTGTACCTTGTAATGATAATTCTTTATCAATTATCTGTCTTTGGTAATATAGGACAGATTGTAGATGGGCATCTAGACTTTTTACTTCTGCCCGTTCACCCCAGCTAAATGCGATAGATTCGGCAAACTGGCGTATTCGTACATGTAAATATCTAACATAAAACATTCAACATATAAATTAAATGATATACAATAAACAAATAATGGATTCGACAGATCCCCTGCTCACCTAAGATTCCCCTCGTGGTACTCTTTCATAAATACCAAATTCACAATAGGCACAATGAAAAATCGACTAATAATGGTACCAAAAAGAAAGTATGTGTAAATCAACAGGGGTCCCAAGAATCCAGAAACTGACCAGCATAGGTATGTATAGTAGGCGATAAGAATAGGTGAAATTATAATGTCTTCGCAGATTAGTCGTAGAGTTTCTGCGAATTTATCGATATCTTGAGTTATTCGCTGATCTCTATTATATACGCATGTGTGAATTGAATTAAAGTGTTAATAATAAATAGTTGAATTAATAAGTTCAAATTTAATTACTTACGGATTATCAATATTTGTTAGGTTTGTCAATAGACGATAAAATGTATTTGGCTGTACATATCGTCGTTGTATATGTCTAGTCAATATTCTTCTTATTGTTAATGCAAAAAGTCCACCCATAAATTTAAGCAAACTTCTTCCCTGTAATTGTTTGTCATCAAAAATTTTGTTATTTAAAAGATACGATTAATCAAAAAATTAAGGCAATTGGTCATGAGATAACATATACCAAAGCAGCGCTCAGCACAATAGTAATAGATAATGCAACAATCGATTTAAAGCTGTACCAGTCCTGCCCTACTAGTGTCTTGTAAAACCGACTTGGCAGAGTACCAGCATAATATACCGTGACTTGATTGACACAACTTATCGCTACAAAAATCAAGAAAACCCATAAAATGTTTCCTTCAGGATTTGATGGTGAACATAGTAACCGAGTGATATTGAAAAAGCGACGAACGAATAGGCGGTCAAAGGAGCTTTGGTGCTTTAGTTTTTGATGATGTCTTTCGGCCACGTCGAGTGGAATTGGCATGGACAGGGACCTGAGCGCGTGACATGTGTATTTTTTAAGAATAGAAATTATTTGATTATCTACTTTTATACAGATACGAAATGACGCGTAATGAAAACAAATAAAGGCAACAATATATTACTATGCATACCCAAATAAATTATCTTCGTCCTTAAAGAGAGAAATTTCAGTATCGTCTTCCACAGCTAAAGGCTGGTATGCATAGTTCCCACTCATTATTATTATTACTATTACTATGAAGGAAAATGGTTATTTATTTATTTGTTGGGAACAATGTGAGTGGGAATAATGGGGATGATGATGATGGCTTGTAGAAATATCAATTTTTGTTGTAGGTGTGGTGGATCGATCAATTGCTTATATAGTTTTAGGTATAGCATTGTTGAATATAATATATAATAACTGATATATTGTATTGTATTGTATAGTATTGTGTTGTTATGTTGATGATCTTGAAGCCATATATAGTTTGGTTTAGACTATGCGTATAAAATAAAAAGCCAATCGTTGATTTTATTGATTATAGTTTAACGTTTAGTTCGTTAGTTCTTATCTTTCCAAAAAAAAATTTTCTGCATTGTGTTTCGTATTACAAGATCATCCTTACACAGAAAGCCAAGAGTGCGTATGCGACTCATGACAGCAGTAAGATTTGAAATAACCTCGTCAAATTAAAAAGTTCTTTGACATTTACTAATTTAGGTGATATTTGTTTTTTAACCAAATTTTTTTACCGGCATTGTTACATTATTACTATTGTAAATTGTTTTCTGTTGCTATTGCTGCTATTTTTTCTTCTAAAGACGTTCTCTTCGGACACGATCCAAGTTCAGAGTATACTTCCATATTTCCGTCGTCAACTCCGTTTCTCCAAAACTTAGCGCAGTCAATCTATAAATAGGCATCAATAATAGGATAAAAAGAAAAATTAAAGTTTTCGAAAGTTCCCAACAAAAAAAATAATCAAGCTCTGTTTGCCGCTTATTGCGTCAAAAAGTCACATAAAGGAATACGACAGATAAATGAAAATGATATTGAATGACAATGCATTTTAATCATAAACGTATAATAATGGCAATTACGGTGAATGAGTGGTTAAGAAACACATGGACACACGGACAAAACAAACCTTGCAAGATTCATTTGCAGGAACAAGTCGTCTGGAGTCATTAATGACTGGCCATTTTTCGCGGCCGTTTGTCGTTGTTTAACAAATTCATTTTGCACAAACTGTATTTTTTTGTAAATGTGTATGTATTTGGAATTAATCAGTGACCAAAGAAAGAAATGTAAATGGACATAAAAGTAAATTAATATATTAATGCCATATTAATGCCATAATACAATCGTCATCGTACATAATACATACCTCAGAAACAGACTCGGAGATCGAGTAATCCAAGTACCGCAATATACTAATGTACTTTTGGTACTCTGTTAATGTTTCCTCAGAGAGTGAGGGCATTGTTTCTTGGGTGGCCAAAGGCCTTAAAGGAATGACACAATCAACCTAAAAAGTGAAAAAAGAGGGATTAGTCTCTTTGACTTTATATAATAGCACAAATAAATAAAGAAAATTAAATTGGTTAAGGATACTAAAGAATTCCCGAATAGATAGATACCGGGAAAAAGGATTTAGCAGTTGAGAAGATTATTAGTCCAATATCGATATTGAATTGGAAATTGTTGAATGGGAACACGTAATTTAACTTTTGAGTATTTAGGATATCAGTTAATGTCTGCATATTACGAACGCCTATAAAGGATGCAAAGTGACCAATCATCATTATCTAATGTAAAAGTGGTCAAATTGGATAGGGGCCAAAACAAAAGATTCGAATTTACCAGTATCACCCAACGTGCCTTCCTTCAACACCGTCTCATCAACTAAGAAAAAAGTCCCATCGCTCACTTGAAACACACCCGAGTCCAAAACACCATCACATCTTGGATAGAAAAACACATTATTAAGCGTGGAAAGTGTCAATGGTAGATCATGGTACTTTGTCAGAACTGACGATAATATCGCGGCCACATTTCGCGTGAATGGATTAGTGTGCGATAAAGGCAATGATGATGAGGATACGCTTTTGTCGTCTATTTGTGAAGATGGAGGAATATTTGTGATGTTTATTCCGAATTTTCCGAGTGTTAGGCCGTCTCGACGATTGTATCTGTGATGATTGATAAGATTTTTTTATTATTCTTATTATGGTAAATTCTTTTATTGACTAATTGTTCTTACATTCTGGAAAGGAGTTGTAATAAAACAAATTCAGCTACGAGTAAATCTCCGGCGAATGCTGACGCGATATACTGAATCAATGAGTTTCTTGTGTCTCTTGCAGTATTTTGGACTTCCAATGTGGCTAATCAGGAAATTTATTATAATCATTAGTAAGGATATGAGATTCGAGTAAAAAAGCATTAGAATAAATAAATAATGAAAAGAAAAATCACAAACTATTCTTCAAGTTCACTTCTGAAATCAACGGATTACTCGACGAATGCAATTTTCTATAAAAGATTGCGTGAAGACGAGGAACTTTTAAAAGTGAGCTCGGGTCAATGAAATCATTTGACGGATTGAATTCGTCATTATTGTTGCCTGATTCCCTTCTTTATAACATTAATAAAATATAATGTGCAATCATTATTTAACTAATTAAATATTAATCTTGGATGTTAATTAGCATAAAAACAAAGATTCATTATTAATGTAATTCATAGTCCCAGCATACCGTGTAAAATGTTCCAATACACCGATTATTTCCATGACGTCGCCTACTTTGAGCGAATCATTTTTTTCATAAACCTAATAATAAATATATAAGAAATTGATAGTTAACGTTAAAAAGAAAGAGTAAGATTCATTACCTTCACAATAGCAGAAACATGACTTTCATTTGGGAAAGGAAACTTTGAAGCCACATAGTTTTTTTCAAGTTGACGACGATTATGATTTTCTAGATGATGTTGCTCATCATCAAAGAGATTTAGCTTTGTTGCTAGTCGATCAAGATCTTCAAATATAGAATAAAATTGCCAATTTTGAATTTCATTTAGAACAAAAAAGGAAAATACTTCATTAGTAGGAGCCATACCTTCAATACTATCATCATCGTTTGATCTTTTCTTGATGACATTACTGTTATTTTCTTTATAAGCGTAAATAAAAAAAATCAAGAGACGCATTAAGAAAACAATAAATTCCAAATTAAAAAACAATAATTGTTTTCTTTTTATATAAATAAACATCATAAATAATCAAGGATATTTTTTTTGCCCAATTTGTTTCACCCGGTACAGACACACAGTAGTATAGGTACCGTTCATCGAGGACAGTTGTTGGTGAATCAAGGAGATTAGAACTGAAGCTATTAACATTATTATTAGTATGTGATCCCTCCTCCTTTTTTCCAAAAAAAGATCTAAATCAGTTATTATTATAGATTTCTTGCGGAAATGGAAACAAGAAACAAATTACAAGAAAATTCAAAATCGGATTTTACTTGAAGAAAATCGTCACTGTATTTATGAAAATTCCATTGCTTTTTAGAATTGATTGATTGGTTCAATTAAATATACATGTAAATAATCAAAAAACTAGATTGTAAGCTAGAAAATTGTTATTCATCAAATTAACTTACCTTGACACCACTCGAATCAAACGTCTCAAACACGCTCAAATACATTTCGTGTCCTAGTCCCGTATTCTGAATCATACATCGAAACCGGACTAAAGTATTCGAAGGAATATCGTCGGTGCAAATATCATTTATTGATGGAATCTGATTCAAAAATAAAAATAAATCAATGGGTAAAGAACTAATTCTAAATACAAATTTTTGGTAGCTGCAGAATAGCAGACACCTCAAATAAAAGGTAACAAAAAGTGTGATACCATTTTTATAGCCGCCTCTGTTGCAAATACATTTTTGAAGTTTTCAGAGACTTCATAGTCGTTACCAATTCCTACATTTGTAGAGCCCTTGTACGCGTCTATACATGTATGAATGTTCTAGAAGGTTAAAAGCGCGTTTTTTTTTAACAAATGATTAATAACGTGAGCATTTGAAAACGATATTACCAAAGATTTTTTTGACAACTACAAGAGGGTTTTCAATGCATTCGGTTACCGTGTACATTTTTTAGTTCTTTACGTGAACAAATACTGATGTTAGAAGATAAACTAAAATCTAGCATCCAAGTATATGTAATCTCTACGCGTTTAACTTGAAAGTATGTGACACATGAAGATCTCGAATTTATTAGTTATATGCTCTTCATTCCAGTGAAATAATGGACGACCAAAGACAAACACAACCGGCTACCTTCCTTGATTTATTAAATGCCGACGTCGACACCTCAATACTTCAGCTTCTTCCCGCCGAAGTGCAACTCGGGGCTGACTTGAATCTTAACCTTGATCCAACGTTAGCACCTACATTTGTTGAACCGACATCAACACAAGAAGTCTTTGAAGACTTTGAGGCTTTGGAATCGAGCTATGAGGAAGATTTTCTTATGAAGTACCTTTTGAAGATAACGATTAATGTGTACAAAAGTTGCTTAGAAAATGAGCTCTTAAGCGTTAATTTTTTTATTTTGTAATATAGCATCGACAATAAACTTGAAGTCGAAGACAACGACAACAACGACGAAGAAGAGATACCCGATGGATTCAAGTACGAAAAATTCTGGCAATTCATTATGTTATGTCAAATTGCAATTACTTGGAAATTTTTGAGGGAAGAATACTTATGTACATGTACATTCTAATTCTTATCATGTCCTTAAAAGCCAACTCTTGTCAAAAGCAAAAGAAGCAGGACGTGATCTTGCAAAAGGCGAACACGTCCCAAATCTTTGGGAAAATATAGATATGGAAGAAGAATGGAGTCAATTCAACGTAGAACTGAGGATTACGAGCGGGATCGGAAAACCTACCTATAAAAAAAAGGCATGTATTATCATCAGACTCATTTTTTTCGCTTCTAGATGTGTCAATATAATAGGGCTAGGCTAATTAGAAATATCATTTTAGAGAGGGCCAAGAAGAAAGAACATCCCACCCGAAATTCGCGCTTTGATGGGCGAAGCCAATCAACACTACATAAACAAAGAATTTAGTAGTGCGATCAATGTACTCCAAGAGGTTCTGAAAAAAGACCCGAATATTTATCGGGCATGGCATACACTTGGACTGATCCACGATGAAGTGGGCGAACCGGTGAAGGCATTGCAGTTGTATTTGGTGGCTGCTCACCTTACGCCTAAAAATGGGGAAGAGTGGAAAAGATTGGGATTCCTTAGCAAGTATATTTCCTCCTAATAATTCTACTATTATTATCGTTAGTAGTATCTATGGAAATTTATTCTTTTAATGAATTAAAAATACTGTTTTTTTGGTAGAAAGCAAAATGCTTTGGATCAAGCTATATATTGTTATTCGAAAGCTCTTAGAGTTGATCCTTCTGACGTGGACGCAATTTGGGATCGATCTGTTCTTCTGAATGAATCTGGACAATATAAAAAGGTTTATAATGATTAATTTATCAGATTAACTACTCTTGTCACATTTTATATCATCATATATAACGTTTAATTCAACTAGGCAATTGATGGATTTAACCATTTACTAAAAATAATTCCACACGACATGAACGTAATCAAACAATTGACCAGTATCTATACACGCAATAACGAACTCGAAAAAGCCATCTCACTATACGAAGACGCCCTCCAATACTACCAAACCAATAATTTCTTGTCATTAAACAATTCCGAGGACGCCGACGGGATTTTCAGTTTATCCGATGTAAATATTATGGCCGAACTGTACATCTCTATCGGCGAATATCAGAAAGCCATCGAGTGTATAAAGAGTGCGGTTAGGTGGCTGCAAGGACGAGAAAATGAGAAATGGTGGAACGACGTGGTGATCGATGATCATGAATATGACGAGGAAGATAGTAGGCGAAAAAATAATTTTTCAAAGAGTGGCTTGTACGTTGGTGGCTCAAAAGAGTTTTTACCGATGGAGTTGAGAGTAAAGTTGGGACAGTGTCGATTGATGTTGGATCAAATTGAAGAAGGAAAGGTAATAAAATTAATTATTATTTCATTTCATTCATTATACTGACATAGTTTTTTTTTATATTGGCAGTTTCATTTCAATTATTTATTTGAAAATTCCGTTAATCAATATTTGGACTTGTACTACGAAGTAGCAGAAACTTTTATCGATAAGTCTCTATTCAATGACGCGCTTAGTGTATATGAAATGATCATCGCTGACAAAACAGTAAGTAATTAGTTATTAGAATTACTATACCAATAATTTATTATCATTTAATAGTTTGATATTCAGAATTTTTGGGAATCTGATTGTTTCATTCCCCTTTACAACAACCGGAGAACTTTATTATTCTTATTGCTGTTGTAGGTTGATAGTTCGATCACATGGTCACAGATGGGATTGTGTCATCGAGAATTAGGAAATTTGGATATTGCCGCAGATTTATATAATATTGGTAGGTTTTTTTTTTGTTTTTTCGTGCAATAATCATTTGATTTTTTTATAAATTGTGAAATAATTAATGGATTTTGTCCAATTGATCGTTCATTAGCGATTAAGAAAAATCCAGGAAATTTAGAAATAACGATCGCTCTTGCTGAAATCTATGAAGAAATGGGTGAAAACAAAAAAGCATTAGAAATAGTGAATCAAGGCACACCAATCAATTCTATATTGTCTGTTTGAATCATATTAGCAATTCTTTTCTCAAACAATATTCTAACATTCCTAACTCATATAGTTTTAGCAGCTCGAAATACCCATCGTCCTTCGACAACCGAACCATCTTTAAATACCTACGGAATTAATAATATTACGGACCAAGCAGAAATACAACAAACTCAAGACTACACATTATCACAACAGGCCGACACCAACAAGGTCTCCATAATAAAAAAAAGACAAGAAGCAAAATCAATCGCATATGCTAAAGCACAGGAAGCACGACAAGCCAAAGAAGCTGAAAAGCAAGCAGAGATATTAATGCTTTTTCATAAGTTAGATCTCTTGAGTGCACGTTCTGCGTTGGGCGATCAAGAGGCACTCGATGAGTACTTTATGACTGCACGACTCATCATGCGAGAATGGAAAAATACAAAAGCATTCTACCCTAAGGATCGGGTTAGTATTATTATTAATGATCTTTATATGTTTAAATTTTTAAATATAATTAAATCTTTTTTACGCGTGTATTTTTTTAAATCAGATGAAACGATTTACTGGGATGCCGCATCGGCGCGGAGCTCGCCGAAAAAATGTTTTTGGTACAGCTGATGAAGCTGTCGATGCTGATATTGAAGAAACCGCAAAAAATATGGCAAAGAGGTTGAAACGACAAATTGGTATTATTAATAGAAAATACTCAGCTTCGTTGTATAATGCATCATATATATAATTATATATTTGTTTATGATATAAATTAAATAGCTGGATTTGCAGACGATGATGGCGCTCCAGGATTCGATATTAATCGCACCCAATTTCTCGGCAAATCTTTTCAAGATTGGTTCGAGTTCTTTATAAAGGTTTATTTCTTAACAAATAACATTAATAAATTGGTGAGAGTTTTAATAACACAATGATAATCATGGTGATTATTTTTTATCTATGAATAATAATAGTATGCGATCACCGCTGTGACTAATGGTAATGAAAAAGAAGCGTACGAGGTTCTCAAAGCTGCTTGTGCGGCTAACGTATTTTATCATAATGAAGATCGAAGATTCGTGTTAAAAATGCTATTGATGGGTAAGACTTGAATTTTTTATTATTTATTTTAAAATAACAATGTTTTCAACTAATTTATCATTTTTTATTATTTATTTAAAAATAACAATGTTTTCAACTAATTTATCATTTTTGATTACTCGAAAGCTTGTGGTCTTTACAGTGATAATTATGAAATCGTGTGTGAATGTGCCAGATGGCTTTGTACGAACACTCAATTCCGTAGTAACGTTTATCAAATTTATTGCGCGTCCATGACGAGGTATAAAACATACATATTTGATTATTGTTTTAAATTTGCCATAATTCATTTGATAAGAATTCTTTATTGACAGCGGAACAAAAGCAGTAGAGAACTTTGCTTCTGCTAATTCCCAAAAATACTTTATACGGCAAATTAAAGCTATGCATTATGCTATTGAAGGAAAGAAAAACAATAATAACACAGGTATCAACTCTGTTTCCGTGCCGCAAAACCAGGAAACATCAGAACATCAGAAACAACCACCAAATAATAATATCACATTTCAGCCTACGAAACGGAATGCCGCTTTACTTGTATTATATGGACATATTTTAGCATGCGCGAGAAGCTATGTCTTTGCAATTGGTACATGTTTTTTTTTTATTTTTGGTTGTACGATATTTTTTACGCATTAAGTTTGTTCTCTCTATTTTTTAGGATATTATTTACAGGCGCATTCACTTGTTCCCGATGACCCATTAATCAATCTCTGTTTAGGAATCGCGTATCTTCATATGTCAATGCAACGGCAATCTGATAATCGTCATCTTCAAATTATTCAGGTTGATAATTTTGGTTTCTTTCCTTTTTAAAACCATTTAAAAGTAGGAAACAGTTTTTAACTTGTGCTTTTTTTATCAGGGATTTACGTTCCTATTAAAGTACTATGATTTGCAAACAGGTAAACAAGAAGCAGAATATAACCTCGGGAGAGCTTTTCATCATTTAGGTGAAGCTATTTTTTTAAATAGATGAATATGAAATATTCTTGGTTTTTAATAGATATTTATCATATAAATAGGGCTCTTTCATCTCGCAGTGCAATGCTACGAACGAGTACTTAAATTGCCCTCATTACGGAAACAATTAATGCAAGAAGAAAATCAGGTATAAATTGCCTTTATCTAGTCTCTGTTATCAACTCTAATTTTTTACGATTAATTGAATACCCCAAATTATAAACATAACAATATATGCATTTTTTTTAGTGTGAGCCCGAAATAGAAGTTGGCAACAATAACAATGATGACGACGACTCGACAGATCTTAAAAGAGAGGCAGCTTACAATCTATCTCTGATCTATGTGCAAAGTGGATCGCCAGGATTAGCACAATTAGTATTGAGTAAATACTGTACTATTTAGTAGTTTGATTTATCTTCAATAATAATTGTAGGGGATCATGATGAAAAACAGATTATGGAAAATTTGCAATATCTATTATAATAAACCATAAATAACAATTATATTCATAAATTTACATAGTATTTAGCAATATAATATTATTGCAAAATTAATTTGTTATATATTTTATGCATTTATCATTATTTTCAAAATATTATAAGAAATATCGATAATTCTGGCCAAATAATCCCATGATCTGCACAATTTTGGCCAAAATTTTCACCACAATCCGTTTTTCATCATGATTCTTTACAATAATTACTATATGCACCAAAAGAAAATATCAAGAAAATTATAAATTAAATTCTTAATTCTGCCATGTATTGTTATTAAATATTTAAAAAAAATGCTTGTTAAAAAATAACAAGTAGTTATATTAAATTTTCTTATTAAAAAATAAAAATTCTCTTGAAAATTTGACAATATCTTATTTGAATATCAATTATGTTTTCTTCTACTTGTTCTAAATGAAAGAGATAAATATTTCAGTTGATAAAGAATTTTTATTAGTAAAAATTCTTTAATTATTAAATAATTATTACCATTTTCAAAGTCATTATTTATGATGATATTTCTGAAATATAACAAGTAATTATATTCACATGAAAGGTCAAACTACTGAACTATCAAAACTTATAATTTAAATATCAAATAATAAAATAATGGTGTTGAACATAACTTTAACAAGAAATTAATGAAATTAAAATAAATAATTATCAAAATTTTTCTAAAATATTAGTAATAATGATATATATAAATATAAATATAATAAATATTAAAGCTTTTCTGAAGTATCAATCAATAATAACTATATAAAAATGCAAAATATAAATATTGTTTTTTTTAGATTAGCAACACAAAAATAAAAAATAATATAATATTTTCCTGGTATTTCTCAAATCTCAAAAATAATAATAATGCAAATAATAAATAATGTAAATAATAAATATGAATAATAATTTTTTGTTAAAATAATATTATTGTGATTAGATATTTTTCATAATTACAAATGATCATTTCACATAATCATTTCACATGATCACTTTGAATGATCATTTCAAATGATCATTCCAACTGATCATCTCAAGTGCTCTGAATGATTATTGTAAATTATTATTCCAAATAATCATCTCAAACACTTTGAATGATCATTGCAAATAATTATTAAAAATGATCATTTCAAATGCTCTGAATAATCATTTCAAATAATTATTTTATAATTATTAAATACTTATAAATACAGCTTGTATTTTAGCTTAGAAAATTAATTCAACTCAAGTTTTAGTTTTTATTCTTTTAATAATTCTTTAAATAGTCTTTTCATAACCTTTTGTCTTAATTGCAAAATTATTTTTGTATTTGTTTTATAATCTCTCGTCTCTATTACAAAGTTATATTATCCTATACATTCTTGTATTTGACCTCTCATCTATATTATAAAGTTAATAATAGTATTGAATTAATAAAAGAAAATTATATCTTACTTGTTTATAAATCAACTTAAAGAAACATTTAACTTATTATAAATTGAATTAGAAAAGACACAATTACCTTTGAATCTTTTTGATCTCATTCTAGCTGATCAACAAAACGAATTTATGTTACCTATCTTTAGATAACTTAGTAAACTTTCCTAACTTAAAGTTATTTAATACAGCAACTCTTTCACCTAACTCTATCACATGTACTCTCATGACAGAATTTAAAGTCATATTAAAATGGTAACAAAATTTTGGTGTCTTCTCTGTGGAAAGAAAAGTTTTAAAAATATCAAATATAATAAATCAATTAATAAATGAATCCTGTGTGGATGAATCACTCAAACAATCAAACTGAATTCAACATAAGTAACTGATATAGAAATTGATTAATTATTTGAAGAATTAAAAGATGAAACAAATTTACCAGAAAATCTAAACAAATAACAACTGAGAGAAATTAAAATTTGACTAGCAGAAGTATTTGCTATAACACATCTAGAAAATTCAATCAGTAAACCAATTGAACAACTTGAAGAACTATTACTACATTATTCATTACAAAAAGAACAAGAAATTCAAACATACTTATACCATTTACAACAAGATATCCAAATCTTCACAATATAACGAAAGCAATATTGTTAACAACAAAGACTTCAAATACAAATAATTGAACTCCAAAATTTAGAAAACCAAATTGTAATTCAGAATGATTCACCTCAAATAATTCAAATAATAAAAGAAGATAGTAAAGAAGAACAATCAGAATTAATCATAATTCAACCAAATAATGAATAGATTAGTTAACCTTATAAATGTTATTCAAGCTCAAACTGCTGTTCCTGCTTCACCAACAAGAGAAACATTATTTATAAAAATTGTTAATTTCTATGGAGATACACAAGATTCCATCAGATAGTTACAAGATTTTGAAACTGCATATCAAGCTAACAATGTGACTGATGTGAAAAAATAACAAATTGTTAATGCATATTTAAAAGATGTCGCTGGAATATGGCTCACCAATAAAAGATCAATTACATTAAATTGACCAATCCAATAGAATCTAAATATTCCAAATGATATAAATGATCAAACTGCTTCATTTACTTTTCAATTCACACAACAATTTAGAACTGTTGATAAAATGTACAAATGGTAATAATAATTAAAACAATTATTTACTGAAAGCATTGAACAATATTCTGCTGCTGTTCAAGAATTACTTTGATGAATTAATTCAGATAATACTTATTCAGAACATCTAAAAGTAATATTATTTGTTAATGAATTAAAATCAGAAATCAAATTCTTTGTTAATTCCACTAGATCAGCTACTTTAGATACTGTAATTCACACTGCTCAACTATATGAATCTAGTTATCAACAATTCACTGGACCAATTATTAATTCAACTATCTTCCTTTTAAATATTTCAACCATGTTGCAATAACTAAATAATCTTAATCAAGTCTCACAACAATTAGCTGCTCTTACTAGTCAATTGAAGACTTTATTAATTAACAATAATAATAATTGACAAAATAATATATCCAATAAAAGAGTATTTAATTAATCATGAAATAATATTTAATCATCAACTTGTTATAATTATGAAAAACTTGAACTAAGAATGCTTGCCTAAATCCTTTCAGAAAAATATCGTCATAATTTCGACGGATTACATACTAATTGTTAATTAGAATTTCAACATAATTTTGGTTACGACGAGTTTCAAAATTCGTCAGAATTTCGACGGGTTATTTACTAATAGTTTATTATAATTTCGAAAGAATTTAGACAATCACTAAGGGATTTCAGCAAGCAACCTTAACTTGAACATATGATTATTCACTATCAAAGCAAGTGTAATAATAACAATAATAATAATAGATCTAATTAGAATTCTGAAAAAAAGTCTGGTTCAGTTAGAGTCTGATTCAGTTTGAACTTGAACCAGACTCGAACCTAACTAAAAGTCCAGTTCAAAAATTTGAATCTAATTAAAAATCTAGTTCGAGTTCAGTTTAAATTTTGAACCAGACTCAAACTTGACAAAAAGTTCAGTTCAAGTTCAAGTAAATGTTTGTTGATATTCTAAGTAAAGTTGTAGACTGTAATATGAACTACAAATTGATATAAGATAGTTAATATTTAGGATGAATATTTAAAAAGTTATATGAATTTAAAAAATAATTTTCATTATTATAATTTTAATTTGCTTTAGTATAATAAATATTTATTTTGCTATAGTAATCATAAACTATAATTATAAGTAAAGTTATAGTCAAAAATAAGAGCTACAAATTGATATAAGATAGTTATTATTAATAATAATTATTCGAAGAGTTATATAGTATTTACAATCAAATTTAATAAACATAAAAATAAAAATACTTTAGTCATCACTATGTAAACTTCTAATTTTTACTAAATATCATAAATTGTGCTTATAAGTAAAAATATTAAAGTTGTAACTTATATTTAGAGCTACACATTAATATATAATACTATATATCAATCTTTAATCAAACTCGAACCAGACTTGAACTCGTATAACAATTTAGTTTGAATTCAGTTTGAACTTCGAATCTTTTTTGAACTCAAGTTAAAGTCCAGTTCAAGTTTGATTCGAATTTTGAACTAAACTCAAATCCAAGCAAAAGTTCAATTCAATTCAGTTTATAGGAACACTAGATCTAATCAATATCATAATAATAATAATAATAATAATTACAAAAAAAAACTTTTTTTGTATCTCTTCCCTGTCGATCTCTCAACTGGGCAGAGTTACACTTTACCAAGTGCAAAAATTCTTCTTAATACAATAAAGTCATTATATAATACACAGATTCTACTAACAGACAATCTTTACTCATCTTATATCTTTCTTTTTTATTATTTCTTAATATTGTTATAACTTTACAATTCTTTTTTTTTCTTCTCTTCTTCTCTTTTTCTCTTTTCTTCAAAATTCTACAAAAAACAAAAATAACAAAAAATCTCAAAAAACACACAAAAATATACACATTTATAATATTCCTCTCTAATACTTCATCGTCATGTCTACTAACAACACCAAAAACAAAAAAACTGCTAATTCTTCTTCTTCACTTATATACATCACTATACAAAATTTTTTAGGTCTATTTTCCTCATCTTCAAATAATACTGACAAGCAAACCCCTATTAACACATCAGATAATTCATCTGATTTCCAATCTTCTCAGCAAACAATTCACAATACACAATCACAAGCTAATCGTATCAAAAAAGCAAAAATTGATCACATCGATAAAATAGAATCAGTTAACACAAAACAAACAAATAATATGCTTTAAGCAGACAATACACATACAGCCTCATCTCAATCAGCTAACTTTGAAACAAATCCTTCCTCATCTACTAACACATATTGTAACCGTTTCTAGTTCTTACGTATGAGAATATTTAGAAATAGTTAACAGTGACTGTGTTCAATTGAAAGGTCGGACTACTGAACTATCAAAACTTATAATTTAAATATCAAATATTAA
>CAJVPL010000856.1:0-19070 GCA_910591945.1 Ambispora gerdemannii | reverse complement strand
TTTGCCTATCATTATAAGAACGGTAACAATATGAATTAAATAATATAAAATAAGATAATATAAAAATAGAATAAAATAAAATGAAATAATATAAATATAGAATGAAATAATATAAAAATAAAATAAAATAGTATGAAATAAAATGATAATAATATGAAATAAAATAAAAATAAAATAAAATATTATAAAAATAGTATGAAATAAATATGAATAATATAAAATAAATATGGATATGATTTACAAATCAATTATCTAATGAAAATTAACTATAAAAAGTCATGTGATATGCTAAAATTCATATTACAACAATACCTTTTCATATTAATTAAATTATAAAATAAAATATTTATTAAAATATTTATTTGAATATTTATTATAAATATATTTGAATAATTGTTTAAATATATTAAATAATTATTTGAATATATATTGAAATAATTATTAACTAATTATTTAATTATTTAATAAAATCTTAATAATAAAATTATTTAATAAAATATTTAATAAATAAAAAATGTAATTATTTAATAAGAATTTGATAATATTATTCAAAAAATTTAATTATAATTATAAATTTAAAAAAGCTTTAAAAATATTAAATAATTATAAAAAAATAAAATAAATTATAATATTTATAATAAATAAAATTTTCAAATTTTAAAATATAATTTTATCTTTAAAAATTATAATAAAATTAAAATATATTTTTTAATTTTATTATATAATTAAATTAAAACAAATAATATAATTTATTAATCAAATAATAAATAATATTTTTTATTTATAAATAAATAGTTAGTAAGAAATTTTAAAGTATAACAAATATAAAAATTAATTATAAGAAAATTAATATTTTATAATAATTATATTTTTAATTATTATATTTGATAAGTCTAATATTAAATTAATTATTTTATTAATTAATATAATAATTTAATTTATTATTAAAATATATTTAGAGAAAAAAGATTATATTTAATATTATATATAATTATATTATAATCAGAAAAAAAGATATATTTAATATTATATATAATTTTAATAATGATTTTAAGCTTATTTATAATATTTTAAGAAGAATTTATTTTATTTTTTTAATATCTTATTTTTTAAAATTAATAAAGCTAAAAAAATAAATTATATTAATTTTATTTTATTTAAAATTTATTTTTATTAATTTGTTTTATATAATATTTATAAAAAAATTTGATTTAAGTTTTGAATTCTATAAATTAAAAATCTAAAAATAATAAATTCATAATTTTACTAAATAATAAATACAAGATTATCAATTATTAATTATATTAAACTATTATTTGATAGCTTAAAAATTTAATAAAATTCAAGTTTTTAATCTGTATTCCAGATAAATTTGCCTAAAATTTTTGAATTATTAAAAAATTTTCTTTATATTTATAAATTTTTATTAATTATAAGTTCTCCTATTATATAATTAACAAAATCTTAGCTATTATTTAATAATAAAATTTTAAATAAATTTGTCTAAAAAATATAAATAAAAGTATTATTAAAAAATTTTTATAACTTTAATATGGTTTTAATATAGTTCTAAGTTTGCTCAAATTATATATAACTAGCTCAAATTATATATAAATTTTAAATTATATTTATTAAAATATGTATTTTTAATATTATAAATCTAAATTTAATTATAAATATATTTAATTTAAAACTCTATTATTAATAAAAAATTATATATAAAGAAAATTTTAGACAAATTTATTTGAAAATAATCTATAGATTAAAAAATAAAAGCTCAAATAAAAGATCAAAAATTCAAAAGATGACTTTATTAATCATAATGACTTATTATATAATATAAAATTAGTAAAAAAAAAACAAATTACTTTAATAAATTTGTTTCTTTTTTACTGACTTTATATTATATGAAGAATTTGATTTTTTCTTTGATAATGGTTTAAATTTTTTGATTATAAAGATAGTTTTAAAATTTATGATGGTATTTATTTATATTATAATACAATATTAATTTATAATAAATTAATATTTTTGCTAATCTGAAGTCTTTAGACTCAACTATACTAATGATAACTGAAAAAATTATACTTAGAACAAGAGAATTATGATGAAGACTTGTATATAAGCATTCTTATAACAAATTAATTTAATGTAATATTGATTTAATTATATTTTAATAATTTAAGAATTATTCATCACCAACCTTAAGATCTAATGTTAATAAACAAAACTTTTAGATCTTAGTATTAAATTGAAATACACATCAAAGATAGTCTTTATAATTTCTAATCAACCTGTGTCATATTATATACCTAAGTTTTATGATATTTAAGAAATTCACGAATGGTAAATACAAAAACCAGTAAATAATTAAGAATTCATAATACTTTCTTATTAATAATATCTCCTCGGCATTCGAGAACTTTAAAATTTCTAGGGCTAGTAATGCTTCTGCATTAAACACGTGATTTTATTAATGACCTACAGCAATAATATGTATTTTTTCTGTCTGTGTATACATAATACATGTCCAGTGTTGTCGTTTGGATGCAAATCCAGCAATTTGATCTGTCGGGACGTTTGTCCTAACAAAACCGCATGTACATGTATCTGCCGAATAAGAAGCAGTATGATACAGTTTAAATACTACACGTACTCTGAACCCATACCTAACCCTTTTCCAAGGTTGTTGCCATTACAATTATTTCTGTTACCAGTTACGGTAGTACAATTGTACAATAACGATAATCACGTTAACGTTAAATATCGTTACCAAATCTGTGATCGTATCGAACCAAATCTCTACATACCGATACGAACGAGTTTTGGTAACGGTAAATCATAACGATAATGTACACCTTGTAAGTCAAAATACCTCTCATACAATGTTGGCCAATTACGGTACATTTACTACAATCCTGATTATTACGTACTTATTGTAGTACATGTAATTCCGTACCCGATAAAAAAACATTCATTACCGTTACGTACTTATTGTAGTAATTCCGTATTCGAAATTTAGAATTCATCTTTTAGCTCAATTTATAAAATAGGTTTATAATTACGTATATGCTGTGTTTTATTTAAAATTTTGAAACGATGAATAAATAAACGACGCAATAATGATTGTTCATATGTGCGGCAGTATGTAAAATCGTAATAGAACTTCCGTTTTCGTTGTTATCCTTATGTTAAAGGAGCATTATGTAGTGTTCCAATGAATTAAAATCGATATGCATTTATTAAGCTGGTTTTATTGTCAAATGCTAAAAAAATACAGTAATATCGACAGACTTTCTATTTATGTGTGTGTGTAAATAATAAAAGGCTCTTATTTTAATACAATCGATTTAGATCATTCCAATAAATTATAGAATTTTATTACATGTAGTTAACCTCCCATAAATTATAATGACAATTCTCTTTAGCAGGCAATCGGATAATACATAGAATATTAATAGACATAGTAAACAATAAAAAGTATGTAATGGCTAGAATCAAGAAAGTAACAAAAATAACATTATCGCATTTTTTGTTATACAAGATCCTTTATACATGTACTCTAAATACATGTACGTACACATAAAGAAGTAAATTTTAGAAAGAATAACTTTAATATTAATAAACTAACTAAAAGTATTGCTTAAATAATAAAAATAGATGTGTAAACACAAAGAAGTGATAAGCAATAGCAACCGCTTTTAGTTGTTGTGCTTGAACAAGCTTATACCGATATCGCTTCACCTTCAGGATTATTTTGATGCTAACAGGATATCATTTTTATTCTTCTAATGTGATACTATAGATTAATCAGTTTCATATAATAACGAGCATGATATTGGAAGCGTTTCATGAAGTTGTAGTTGTTTTTGAACGAAACTCGAAATATCATTCTCGTTACTTTCATCTAAATCTGTTTTGCAATTCAAAAGAAAAAATAATAATGAATCAATGAAGTCAATAAAAGAATAAACAACAAATTTTACCTTCGTTTGGAACAAACAAACTGATACTTGTCAAACCTAAACATTCGAGATGAATTTAATTACTATGAAATGCTAATACGATTTATAATCAGAAAGATAAGTACCCGTGTTAGTTGGAATTGAAATTAATTTCGTAGTGAAGATTCGACTGATGTAAACTGCATTTGAGTGGAGTTGTTGTTTTTTGTTTATAATTGTATGAATGCTTTTTTGCAATTCCTCTTCATCAAATTTATATAATCGCTGCACTTCCAGTTTAAGGTGCTCTTTAACTTTATATACTTTCTTCATTTTTGGCATAAAACAATATTTAATTTCATATAATTTCTGCTTTAGACACTCAATTCCTTTATGTGTATTAAAATAATGTAAAGAGCTGTAGTACTGCAAATGCAATCCATTCATTTTTTTGTAGGCTGTTGGATGGTAGATAGAGCCGATAAAGTCTTCAAGTTCTTCAGCAGATGGTCTGTTTTCTGGGATAGAATCCCAACATATTTCAATAATGAATTTGCACCATCCAGGAATATTATTTAGTAACGTAGGTCGTACTCCGTTATAGATGTCTAATACGAGATTTTTATCGTGGCTTCGTTCACCAAATGGTCGTTCACCTGTGGCAACCTCGTACGTAATCATCCCAAAGCTATAAATATCAGCAGCTTTAGTGTATGGCTTTCCATTTAGTACCTCTGGACTCATATAAGGAAGCACTCCGCGAATTTTTTGATCAGACTTTTCTATATTTGCTGGTTTGGTCAGTCCAAAATCAGTAATTTGAGCAGTTTTGTACAATAATAATATATTTCCAGGATGAAAATCACGATGCAGAAGTTTCTTTTGGTGAAGTTTATTCAACCCACGAGTAATATCAATTAAATATTCTAATTTTCGTTCCCAAGTCGACTTTAGGTAGTTGGAATTCATATATTTGCGTAGATCGCCATCTTTTGCATAAGTTATTACTATCGAGTATTGATTTATAACTGGGTTTTTAGTTATTCCATAATATATAATAAAGCCATGCCGGTACTTTAGAGCAGTCTGAATCTAATTTTGGAAAAGTTAATTGGATTGAAAAACAAAACGCAATATGCTTACACTTTAGAAAGTGTTTATTTTTACCTCTTTTAGAAACCCCGAGGTAATTTGCTTTGAATTGTGTAAAGATTTCAACACAACTTCGCATTTATATTCATCACGTCGTTTAAATTTATTTTTTTTGTGATCCCACTTCTCGTAATCGTGCAATGATGCTTTATAAATTGATCCGAAACCTCCTTTTGCAAGATATTCAACATTGGAAAATCTTTCAAAAGAGATCCATTCGAATGAACTGCGATTTTTATCAGCAATTCTGTCGCATTTATTTATGAGATTGTCGATATTTTTATTTCCGCTGTCAGCCTCATAAATTCGTTTGTGATATTTATTGCATGCATAGCAGCTCTTATTTTTTTGGCAATCGGTACATTTACTACAATTATGAGTATTGTGAACCGAACACTTGTTGCAGTATTTCCATACTTGACAATAACCACATTTACGACAAACATGAATATTCGAAGTTTTAGATGCCATCTTTTGTTAGCGTTAGCGTTAGTGATTATGGCAGTGTTTTTAAAAACGATGATCTATCACTATCTTTATTCACTTCCGTTTGTAAATCGATTTATGCATGAAAAAATGACACAGGAGCACATTGCGCCCGCAACATGCATTAAACAATGAGACGTTACCGTTACTCTTCTTTAACACATACACAAATAGAAGTTAGAATACATGTAACATCGATTTCTATACATGACGTAAGCCTTTTATGACTTCTGTTATTGTGTGTAAATACGTAATAAAAGACTTTTTATAATGCAGCAAATGCATGTTCTAGTATGTACGTATAATATCGATATACGTATCATTTTTCATGTGAAATTCCTATAAATTGAAGGTCTATGAGAATTTTACGGGACAGAGATACACAAGTTTCTATTTATACTATTAACGTTTATTTTTCCCGACGCAACGTATTCAGCATGCTTATATATCCATAGTCGGTCGGTTTTCTGGAATAGAATCCTAACATTTTCATTTGGTAAGTCGTATTCCGCTATACGTAGATATCGCGTATGTACAAGGTGTATATCATATCTTCGGTCGATCGCATGCGGCAACCTCGTACGTAATCATCCCAAAACTATAAATATCCATTTAGTACCTCTGGACTCATATAAGGCAAACTTGTGATCAGATTTTTCCATATCTGCTGGTTTGGTAAGTCCAAAATCATATTTCCGGGTGCAAGTCACGATGCAAAAATTCCTACTTGTAAATTTTATCCAGCTCATTAATAACGACAATATAAATTAAATGGCACAATATGCCTGATGTCATATACATGTATTTGCGTATATTCATTTTTTAGTTACGTATTCCATAACGTTAATAGCTAAAAAAAAAACCAAAAAATCAATATGTTTTCACTTTAAAGTGATCATTTTATAAACTCGGATATAATAATGTGTTTTAAATTGTGTAATGATTTCACACAACTTCTTTGTCTTTTACAGATCATTCCCGTCCCGTCGTAATAGTGTAACTTTCACTTTAAAGTGATCATTTTAAAAACTCGGATATAATAATGTGTTTTAAATTGTGTGATAATTTAACACAACTTCTTTGTCTTTTACAGATCATTCCCGTCGTAATAGTGTAACGCTGCTTTATAAATTTTCTTTTGCAAGATACATTGGTAAATCTTTCAAATGGGATCCATTTAAAAAATGTATATTCATTAATTTTATTGCATTCATTTATTAGACAGTCAATATCTTTATTTCCGCTAAACATTCCAGCTTTATAGATTCGTTTAACATCCAGAACAACACTCATTTTTTGACAGTTGGTACAATCATGAGTATTGTGAACTGAGCAATCATCGCAGCCATTCCCTTTTTGATGAGTACGTTCATTTTCTATATTTGCAGTAATACGTGATCATTTTGACAAGAGTAACATTTACTACAATCACGAGTATTCGAAATTTTAAATGCCATCTTTGATTTTATTAGCGCTAATGAGTGTTTTATTTAAAAACGAGAATTTACGTATATGTTTGGAAGTTGTTATGTACATGTATTCACTCTCGCTCTGTTTGTGTTTGTAAATCGATTTACGTATTACCGTTACGCGTAACGGTAACGTTAAATGATATTCGTAGATAAGAATAGACATTCTATCGTTATTACATGTATCGTGACTTCCATTTGTGTGTGTTTAAAGAAGTGTAACCTCGATTTCTATGCATGAAAAATGAGACAGAACGCATAAAAAGAAGCCTTTTATGACTTCTATTGGTTGAAATAAGGGTCTTCGGAGAACAGTATGAATGTGATTGGTGGCACACAATGGAAAAAGACACTTCCTCCATTAAACCCGTCTATTATCGATCATTCTATATTCGGATGCCACTACCTTCGATGGTCTCGGCAAGACATCTGTGTGAAATAATAAAAGGCTCTATTTTAATACAGCAAATGCAGGCATAATACAGTGGTGGCTCTCACAAGCGATAAAGATTTTTTGAATTTTTTATCTCCGTCAATATTAAACCTCAAACCCTCTAATATTTTTACGAATAATTTGACAACAAATTATTTTAATCATTGTTGTGAAATTGAGTGATTCAAGTCAAATTGTTTAATTAGTAAATTTCGACCTACAGGACTTTTTTTCTAAGATAAAAGTCAAATTTTAACTATTAATTAAAATATTCTCTATAAAATTTAAGATCCTGAAGGTCCAAATCTCTGCAGAGATTCGGATCTTAAATTTTGAGCAAATTTTTATGAAAATTCTTACACAGGCGGATCTTATAGAGTAGAGCAATTTTAATTGGTGGTCTAAATTAGGACTTGTCTTAGAAAAAAGTTTTTCAATGTGATACTGATTGAGCATTTTGACTTAAATCACAAAAAATGGTTAAAATGATCTGTTGTCAAATTATTAAAAAATTCTAGAGGGTGTGAGGTTTAAATTGAATACTTGTTTATTGGTTGGATTAATATTGACGGAGATCGTGTGTTCCTCTTTTTCATGTGAAATTCTTGTGTCATGTTTACATCTAAACACATCACAAAAATAAAACGTAATAGTAATAGCTAAAAATAGAATAATTTATATTTGTTAAAATTTTTCATAATTTAATAATAGGCATTAAAAAATGAAATCATGAAAAAAGATATTATAAAAATTCTTTTTTTTATAAAGTTATTTCGATTTAAAGTTGGATAACTTTATTAACATAACTCGGCATGTATCTCAATTCAATTCCCGAATCTCTTTCAATTCCACATATCTCTTTCAACTCCCGAATATCTTACAATTCCATCCCTTTCAATTTCCGTATCTCTCTCAATTACATTGTTACCAGGATGAGCATGAATGTAAAAACTCGAGATTAAAAGAATAAGAATGAAAGAGTTGTTTTTGCTGACATTGTAAATTATTGCTCGAATCGACTTATTGAATAGATTTAGTGGTATTATTTTTTTTGCGTTTTAATTTTTCGGTTGTATATTGATATTTTAACATATTCTTTGAAGTGAATTAGCTTTAAATTCTATCAGAATCCCTCATTATTAAAAAATTAGAAAATACGTAAATTGATGGTTCATTAACTACTCTATAATATTTTTGACTGGAGAAATTCTGGTTATCGAATTGATAACTAACGATAACTACCATAAAGCACTGGACCCGAGACTTTCAATTATATATTCGAATAAATATGTCAGAATTCTTTTTCATCCCCTTTTGAGTTTCAGTGACCATCAATATCTGATATTGATGTACAACTGAAATTTGGCCGATGGCGCAGCCTTTTGGTACTACGTACGTAAGTGAACTGCACTGTATATCCCAGAATTTCTACGCAATGGAGTGTTTGCTTGTGTACTCGCAAGAGCTTTTTAATTTTGCTGAGCACAAATAATAGGGCTGATGACTCAAAACCTCTGATAATAATATTACAAAGCCAGTTTCTATATCCGATGAATTATATTAATGTTAAGTAAATCTTTATTATAAATTAATAAATTTTCCGTTTGCTGGGATTTATAAAATTTAAATTTTGTAGTAGTTAGCTTTTGTCCAATAAAAATGCACACTATGAAAAAATAAATACATGTACATGTAGTTATGAATTTAAGATTAATATATTTTTATTTTATCAATATACTAGCGAAACT
Organism: Ambispora gerdemannii; assembly: GCA_910591945.1. Lineage (NCBI taxonomy): Eukaryota > Fungi > Glomeromycota > Glomeromycetes > Archaeosporales > Ambisporaceae > Ambispora > Ambispora gerdemannii. Next base: position 9,838 of record CAJVPL010000856.1, on the reverse strand, counting down.
AATGTATATTGCAATTATTGTTTAATAGATTATTTGATTTGTTAGATTGACCTATTTTTATTATAAATAATAAATTTGCTATAATTATTTACATATGTGATTTTTATCCATACAGTAAGGAAAGAATAACTATTGCAGTAGAATTACAATAGCTTTTAATTTTGTTAAGTGCTGACGATTCAAAGCCACTTTCTGCAAAAGTACATTTTTTACACAATACCATAATGGTATCAGACAAGCTAAGTTGATCTTTTAAATAAATCAATTTTTCGGTTTTATATCGATATCTCTACTAGGTTTCGAAACTTTTGTGATAGAGTGATGCTTGTGGAAGCTTCCAATTGCCAGAAAATCTTGATTGAAAGCTTCCAAAAACATCATTGAAGTTAGCCTTGCCAATAATTACGCGCCGTAATGGAAAATAAAACAATAATATTGTTATTTATTATTTATTATTTATAAGATGATCATAATTGATGGATTTTTATATTCTATGTGATTTCAAAACATATTGGTACTGAGTGGTTGGACATGTTTATTCAGTTTGATAAACTTTCAGAAAAAACATTTTTGAGTGGTAATTGCAATATATGTCAATAGAAATTTTCAATCCTTGTTTTCTAATTATATCATAAGTCATCTGATTATAAATAAATTGGGAAATGAAAATGTTTTACTGCTTAAAAATGCTGCCATAATTATGAGCAGAATGATGGAAATTATCAGCCAAAAATTATTAATATCATTACGTCAGTTTAATTAAATAGTTAAATATACATAATTCAAGCTTTTTACATTATCATTGTTGTCGTTAGCTGAATCATTGCTAAATATGGAATATAGCGATAGTACAAAAATCAATCGACTAACTTTGGTCGATAATTTTTTGGCTATGGTCAGTCGATCGATTTTTTTGTTATCGACCAGAATCACTACGTAGCTAGAAGTACTTTAAAATTCATTTAATTACTCCTTTTGGAAATACAAAAATGTAATATTTTAGCGATGCGTTTGTTTGACTGTTTGTTCATTCAAAAGTAAATTTCAAAATTTTATACAAAACACAACTCGATGATATATAAAAGTTCTACCTATTAGTATAGTTTTTATTTTATTTTAATAAACATATCGTTAAATCAATATGGGTCCTCATCACTATCGTACAAAGATCACGAATTTCTGCCCTTCTCAAAAAGGATTCTCGTTGCATCAAAGAAAATATTGCGCAATCTTCTGTTATTTGGCTTAAAAAAAGAAAAGAAATAGAAACTACTGGTTTCGTAAAAGATTTACCAAAATCTGGCCGCACACGATTTTTTATAGGCCATGATGAACGTAATATTATACGATATATTTCGAGTGGTGAATGTTCAAATGATTCAAAAAAAATTATAAACTAATAATGAAATCAATGTAAGCGATAGTACTGGGAGAAGGCCTTTACGTAGAAATGTTTTTTCTGCTAGAATTAAATGAAAAAATCATATTTAAAAAAAAAACACATCGAAAATTAACGTTTAAAATTTGCTGAGATACAAGGATTGGATGGTGGATGAGTCTAAGTTTATGATATATCGATATGAGTCAGATGGTCGTGCATATTGTTGGAAACGCAAAAAATGAACCATTAGATGACAGTCATGCAAAACCTACGGTTAAATTTGGTGGCGAAAGTATTATGATCTGGGGTTGCTTTTCTTCCTTCGGCGTTGGTAACATCGTACGCATTTTGTCACCATAGATAATGCGAAATTTTGAATTATGACTTGATATTGAATTCTGATTTTATTTTTTGTGTGATTCCAAACATTTGACGGTCACTGTATATGTTCTAAAACTAGAAAGCTAGGAGCATTTATTAAAAAAGTGCATGTACAATAAATTTGAATACGTACATAACGTGTCACAATTGGCGTTTAAATTTTGCCAATTTTTTCGGATGCTGACACTTTTTGCAGGCGGGTGTATTTCATTCGTTATAAAGAGGATCCGTTATATACCGGGCCGTTATAAAGAGGGTTGACTGTAATCTAGTTTAATATAAAAATTATGACTAAAAAAATTAAACACAGGGCACTCGGAAAATAAAATCGTACATTAAAGTATGGAAACGTGATCTTAACCAGTTTTTGACACGGGAAAGCATTAATACGTATTTCCGTGTCGCAAATTTGTTAAGGAACAAATGAAGATTTTAAAAATGAATCCGAATGATTTCCGTGGTTATTTTTTATACTGTAAACTTAATTATTGAATGAAAAATTTAAATCAAATCAAGTAATATTGATTGTTGCAATACGATATACTGTTACACCGGTAACACAGCCTCCTTTTAGAAATACATTGTTTTTTTTGTGTGCGTTTCTTTATTTGTGTCAATCAATTCAAATTACGTACACCGCAAATTACAATTCAAATTACACCGCAATTACACCGCAAATTACACCGCAAATTACACCGCAAATTACAATTCAAATTACACCGCAATTACACCGCAAATTACACCGCTGTAAATTACACTGTAAATTCTACCGTAAATTCCACTGTAATTTACACCGTAAATTACATCTTAAATTACATCGTAAATAGGAAGCCAAAAATGTATATAATGAGAGTTAGAAAGAGCAATTAGAGAATAGGCAGAAGAATTAGTAATAAAACAATAAAAAAAACTTTAAAATATAATTACTTACTTGTGTACAATTAGTTTTATATGGTGCTCTTTCATCCTCCATCCCAATAATTAAATTCATTATTACAAAGAGGAGTTTGCCACTTTGATCCAGAAAAAGTGAGGTGAATACGATTTGAAGGATTTGTCATTTTGATTCAGAAAAGTGAGATAATTGTTTTGATGACTACGATTTAAGAGTTTACGCTTTTAGTCCAGAAAAAGTGAACGCATTGTTAATATTTGTGAAACACGTAAATGAAACCAAATTGATAATTAAACACAACAATATCCGCAGATATTGGTACAGAATCTTGAAAAACTAATAAATAAAATAACTTTAGTTTAATTCATTTTTCTCATCCAAGTTACAGATTAGCAACTAATTCCTATAATCGGTTGCTAACCTGTAACAGTACAGAGGAATGACAAAAAATTAGGACGATCATTAAAATCTTGATATTTGAGGATAATATGATTCTATAAGCGTTAATATAATAACCTTTCATATGATTATTAAACTCATTCACCAAGTCAAAATTTAAAATACAGCAAAATCATACCAATGAATATTTTATAAGAAATATAAACCAAATTTTATTCACGAACTTTGAATGAGCAATTGGTTACAATGTCAAGTTTTAACATAGTAAATGCTTATAATAAAAAATGTTCACAAGTTTCTATTTTAGATATTTGTAAAGTTTCATAAAGTTTTGCTCATTAATTCATGAAATATTATGCTAAATGTAAAATCTTAAGATGAATCTATATATTAATATAAAATAATGTATTTGTCATACTATCTTCATTTTCATTAGCTATTTTTATTGGCTAAAAATACACTTAAACTTTAAATATAGTAAATAACTATTGATTTAGCTAATGAAAATGAAGATAGTATGGCAAATACATTATTTATATTAATATATAGATTCACCTTAAGATTTTATATTTAGCATAATATTTCATGAATTAATGAGCAAAACTTTATGAAACTTTACAAATATCTAAAATAGAAACTTGTGAACATTTTTTATTATAAGCATTTACTATGTTAAAACTTGACATTGTAACCAATTGCTCATTCAAAGTTCGTGAATAAAATTTGGTTTATATTTCTTATAAAATATTCATTGGTATGATTTTGCTGTATTTTAAATTTTGACTTGGTGAATGAGTTTATTAATCATATGAAAGGTTATTATATTAAAGCTTATAGAATCATATTATCCTCAAATATCAAGGTTTTAATGATCGTCCTAATTTTTTGTCATTCCTCTGCTCTGTACATGTATGTATATGATTACACAATTTTCTTGACAAACCCTGTCATGATACACGCTAAGGTTCTTACCATTCTCTCCCCCTCTATTTGCCTTTTTATTCTTTTTTTACACAATGCATTGTCATCATTGTCTGAACTCTTATTATTATTCTTCTTCTTTTCATCATTATGATATCATTTATTAAATAATCCAATCACTGAGATTTTTCGCACAAATAATTTCGTCCCAAATATTAACCAAACATTATCTCTCCCTTGCATACGTTGATTCCCTAATAAATAGATAAAAGAATTATTAAGTAGTTTGTAAAGCATCAGAATGTATAGAAAGAGAATTGTTTGCGTACAAACTTCTCCAAGTAAAATAAAACTTGTCTTCCTTTTTTCCCCATAATTGATTGTCGTGTATATGGTTAGACCCTTGATTCAGAAAAGGCAACGTATTGGAATAGATCTGCTAATCGTAGTATTGAGTCTTCAGATTTCAATCTAGAAAAAGCAATAGTTAAATTAGAGTTTAATAGATCGCAATCTTTGCACAATATACTCTTACCTTCGACTTTCCCTATCTCTCACACTCTCAACACACAAACCCAGCAATCAATGATGCTCGTCAATACCGGCATAGGACCTGATTCAAAAATCGCAAAGTTAAAATTGTAACGCTTAATCAAATAATCGTTCCCAATTCCCTTTTAGGCAATAAACATATAACATATAACAGTATTTAATATTGATTTGATTTCAGATACTGATGCATTAATTATTGATTAAATGATATAATGTAGTTTTACTAAAGTTCACAAATTCTATACTAAACTTATTACAAAATTTAGTGGATAAAATTCTGGTATTTGTTTGTGCAGAAATGATATGATTATATTTGACTCTTATAGTGGTTTTGACTCTATAGTGATCACCACCACTGAAGAAAGAGAAAGAGTTTTCCAAATGATGGTTTTCCAGGCGAAGTGGTAATCTTTTTAGATTTTCAGCTGTATTGTTATTTCAGTGTCATTGGTAGCGCTTGTATGCAGAAAATTTTTTGCCCATTGGAAATCTGGAATATTATGATATGTATGTGGAAGAGATATATAGGGAGATTTGCTTTCGACATGTTTTCAATAAGACAATTATTGTTTGTTTTGTGATACAACAATCAAATGTTTTTAATTTTCCACATAAACAGCATTTCAGCAATGTCTTTTAATAACAACAGCGACAGCAACAAATTTATCCATCTCTCAGGTGCGAAGAGGCTTTTTATGATCCTTCGTGAACTGAACTTGCAGTGATTTTTGGAATTTCATATAACAACAAATATGACCACTACCACCACAACTATCAACGCAGGTAACCGATAGCAAAGACTTCGAGATTCTATACAAAATTCTTGGCCAAGGTGAAGAATGAACACTTTAAGTTTCCAACTGCTATAAAAAAGAATTCTAGAGATGCTGACAATGATAATATTTATAAAAATAATAATGCGACTTTAATAGATGTTCATAATCTATTAATAAATACGTACTTGTTTATCGCTACGATAGAACAGCTTAAATCTAAAATCGAATTCATAGAAAGAATTAACTTTTTGTTGCTTATAATATTTAGTTTTGCAAATACATGTAAGAATTTAAGCATATTACAATTATTTTTTATTAGACAATATGCTATGTTTCAAAACTATAATCCCATGAATTTATTATATTTTTCCTTTCTATAATTGCTTTGGTATAATTTTGACTACTATTTGGCTACTATAGAAAAACTAAAATTTTGCATTTTAATTTTGGCAATAATTTTTATTGTAAAAGATGATGTAGCCCCCATTTACATTTTATTATGAAGTTTTGTTTAATTAGTGATCTCTATGAAGAAAATCGTAATTGATCATAGAAATATTGCAAGACAGCGTGATTTAAACTGATTTTTAGTAAACTTGAGACACTTTAAAAATACTTTAATTTACAGTTTTATGCTTGCATTATATATATTCGCATTTTTTTGACAAAACTTGCAAGACAATAGAGGACTGAGCTGCAAACATTTCTCAGATCAAGGGTTGCAACCTAGTTACGTCATATTAATTTTGGATTGCAACCTTAGTTACGGCATGATTTAAGTTATTTCATATTTTAATGTCTGCGCCTCTAATTGGCAGTTATCTGTAGTTTTTCATGCATAACACTATACGTAATGGCGATATGCATGTAATTCATGCAGAATTCAATAATGAACGTACGTATGTATTTGTAAGACAAACATTAACTTTAAGCATTGTCCGCGATTTTTGGCGGACACCGAAACCCCACATCCGCAGGACACGTACAAGTCAATCTCAACATAGGCTAGCACTGAAGTCCTTTGGCTGGAATTAACAAGTGATTGCTGACATTAATACAAATCGACGCGGACATCAAGTAAAAACAAAATGCCGGCCTGTCCGTAACCGTGTTCCTGTCCCATCACAACACTGCAATACAGTAGGTCACATTTGCTAAATTCAATTTATTTGTATGCCTTCTAATGCTCACACATAGGTAAAAGGGTTAGTTTAATACGTGTCAACCTTGTGGTAAACTAACGTGCTTACTTAATATCTTTTGAAGGTTTTCAATTCGATTCAGGTTTACCAAGGTGATAAACTTGTGATACTGTTAATGCACTTCTGTTTACCGTAAATAAGCTACCCTAATTTTTAAGCCGTAAAATCATGCAATATATATACAGTCAACTCTTGTTAAACCGACTATTTTTTTCGATTTAATGAGAGTCAACTATGTATTTTAATTAAATATATAATATAGATATAGATAAAATATGTGAACTGTTAACCATATTATATGATATTATATTTATTATTTATTTAAAGATATCTAGTCAACTCTCGTTAAAAATATGGTCGGTTTAACGAGAGTTGACTGTAACGGTAAGCTTAATAAAGTTAAACCCAAAATAAGTTAACATTTAAGTTTTCAAATTTAAAATTGTGCAAAAAAGGTAACGGTAGCTTATCGTTATTCATCTTGGCGGAATTGTACATGACATTATAATGAATTACGTAATACGTACATGTAATTCCATAGACAAATATAGACCATATATAGTAATTGATCATTAATTTTAACCAATACGTAAAAGCAAAAATTTTTTAGCATTAGTGAATTTAAAAAGCCCTTATTTAGGTTATAGTTTCGGTGATTGTGATAACTTCGAGTTTATACGTAACAATGTCGATAGCCATTTGGTATAAAATTATGTATGCAAGTACCTCCCGTCATTGACTTTTTTGCCATCCCGAAAGTGGGAGGCAGTTTTACAAATGTACTCCGATACTCCATGTACATATATATATAATGGTCTACGAATTTTAACGTTAAAATTGTTTTGCGAAAACATAATTTTTCTTTTTTTTAAAAAGCTTTTAACGATGGAATTAATGATTGAAATCTATCTGTCACTGGTTTTTTTATTCATGTTAAGATTTTATTGGAAAATTAGATCGAAAAATAAACAAAAAGAAATTTATATTGAGTTGCCAGGACCAACTCCTTTACCAATTATCGGAAATTTACATCAACTTGGATTATCATCAATGCACCAAAAATTCATAAAAATGTCTAAATCTTTTGGACCGATCTTTAAAGTACATTTGGGACAACTTACTTGGATTGTTATTAATGACCATAAGATAGCAAAAGATTTATTTGTCTCACGTGGTGCTACTTTTTCTTCGCGCCTGGTATTTGATATTATTACTTGTTAGTTTAAGAATGTGAATAATAACTAAATAAACTATCTTTCACGAAGCAATTTGGTCTATCTGATATTCTCCTTCATAACGGCAAAAGCGTAGGTCACTCTCCGGTAACTTGATTTCTTTTAATTATTAATTACGTATCCAGCGTAAAAGATTTATTAAAGCTCATTCCAGAATTCCAGCTGGTGGAAAACAATGAGAACACTCGAAATGCAAGCAATTCGTCCTCACCTAATCGATAATGTGTGTTTTCCAATAATATCCTGTAACGTGAAAGGATTTTTGCAACAATTACATTTGAAGTCTGGCAATAATATTACTCAAAATCCTACCGCTGATATTAGATTTTGTATTACAAAAATACTAACGTCGATTATATTTGGTGAATTAGCGAATGATTCCGATAATTTAGAACGTTATTCTTGTTTAGTAAAAAAGATTATGGCATTTGCGGATGTCAAAGGCACTCTACTATCAGTATTTAGCTGGTTAAAATATTTTGGTCTTCAAAAGATCTTCGAGAGAGAAGCACGACAATTAGTCGCAGAAATGGATGAATTCTCTAATGGTCTATTACAACAAATCAAGCATCGAATGATCGAAAACGGACCAGATTCCGAAACTTGTGTTTCCGCTGAAATTTTAAAATCGGTTACGGTCGACCCATCATTCGTCGCCTCTCCACATGCACACGAATTCAAAAAAGATGAAAATGGAAAATATATATTTGATAATTATGATGTGCTGACTATTTGTAATGATTTAATGATTCCGGGAGTTTCCACAATGAGTGGTGCTTTAGATTGGATTTTTGCTACTTTAGCCAATCATCCTAAAGTACAACGAAAAATTCAACAGGAATTAGATAGAGTTGTTGGTAAAGGAAAGTTTTATACTATGGATCATAATGCTGACTTACATTATTTGAAAGCTACTATAAAAGAAAGTTTACGATTTAGGTAAGAAAGTATTTTATTCTATTCATTTTCTTCTTATTAGAGATTTAATAAAATTTTTCAATAAACAGGACAGTTGTAAATTTAAGTCCCCCACATTGCAGCTCTCAGGATGAAATTTATAATGGATATCATATTCCCGCAAATACTGGAATCGTAATTAATTTCAATGCGATTCACTCTAACCCTCTACTTCATGACGAACCACATGAATTTCGTCCTGAGCGATATTTGGATGAAAATGGACATTTAAAAAAATACGACGAGATTCTTGATCCATGGGTAATTATCAGTTATTAAATCACGTCTATTTATAAGTAGTCAGTCTATAATATTCTTTTTGAATAGTCATTTAGTCGTGGACGCCGGACATGCTTAGGAATCAACTTGGCTTACTGTAATATGTTCACATTTATCGGTCATACATTAGCAGTATTTGATCTTGAATTGGAAAAAGATCTATTTACCAATGAACCGATAAAGATTAATCTTGATGCAGGAATAGGCCACGATTTCGAGTATCTTCCACCAGAATATAAATTAATTTGTAAAGTTCGTGAAGGAATTGATATTGAAGCTGCTTTAGCGAAGTAAATTAAGATAATGATAAATCGACCATCTATTTTCATTGTTAGATATACTATTTCAATTATCAATTTTGAACGATAACGCATTACGTACATGTAATATTAACAATGCTTTGTAGGATTTGAAATAAAGTGCGTTGCGTACGTAATAAGTTAATTACAATGGCAAATATAACTACGTACGCAAATCATTTAACATTGGACCAACTGGTTGGCAGTTTTATCATAAAATTTAAAATTGACGATAATGTTATAAGGCCACATAACGATAAAAGTTTTGGTTTTCACAACACGTAGAATGTACTAGTGACGTAATAAAATCCGGCGTCGTGTTTTTATATCAAACGGCAATATTTTGTTTTTGTTCGCATTTGTGAAATACCAAAAGAAAATTACGTCAAAATCTGTAGCATAATAGTGTTACCGAAGTAGTGTTACAGGTTAGTGACCGATTATAAGAATTAGCTGCTAATCTGTAACTTGGGTGGGAGAAACAAATTAAACTAAAGTTATTTTATTTGTTAGTTTTCAAAGATTCTGTGCCAATATCTTCGGATATTGTTATGTCCAACT
>CAJVPL010000855.1:0-19095 GCA_910591945.1 Ambispora gerdemannii | reverse complement strand
ACCAACTCTCCCAAGGACTCATATAAAATAGTAACAATATAATAAAAAAATTTCTCTATAATTACATTCTCTTTATATTATCAAATTTTATTTTTTCAAGAATGATAACTATAAAGGAGTTGACTATAATTATAAAAAATAATAATTGTTATAATAATTATAATAATTATAATAATTATAAAATTATAATAAAACAATAATAATAATTTCTTTTTATAACTCTTTCCTGTAAATTTCTTGATCAAATAAAGTATTTTTAAAAATAAAACTCTTCTTATATTACAAAAAAAGAAATATTTTCCTTTATTAATTAACAAAAAGCTTTATTTTAATCTCAAATTTTCTAATAATATTAATAAATATATTATTTTACTTTATTTCTTCTTTATTATTTAATAAAATATAATAAAATACAAAAATAATATATATATATTATATACAAAAATATAAAAATATATTTAATTTTTTTTAATAATTTTCTTTTTTTATAACTATTCATATATATATTTATAAAATATCTAATAAATTAAATAATAATACTAAATATTCTTCTTTTTTCACTTTTGAAATATAATAAAATTTTTAAATATTCTTTCTTTATCAACAAAAAATACCAAAAGCCAAAACTCTGACAATATAACTAGTAAAAATTCTCACATATTTTTCAAAATTAAATAAGTTAATACTAATTCATATTCATACAAATATTTACACAAGCCAGTCATATATATTCAAACAAGATCAAGAATAATTATCTAAAGAAAACCAAGACTTTGAACAAAAAGAAAATCAGATATCAAAAAACAACAAATAGCTTACACAATTTAAATAATATTTTTAATAAGTTAAATACTCTTATTACTGCTTTTAAAATTAAATTAAGAACTGAAAAGAATTATATATTAATTCAAAAATTCAAAAATGATATCCAAAATTTTATTAAATATTTTAAAGACTTTGAAATTGCTGCTTCTACTAATAGAATTACTGATATCAGAAAGATTCAAATTGTATATAAATACTTGAAAGATGTAGTTACTATCTGGTTTAATCAAAGAGTTACAAACAATGCTTTTGCTTTAACTGATTGGATAAATTATGTCAATGATAAATAAGACTTAAATATCACTTTATTTTAAAGCTCTGAATCCCTCACAAAATTGAATAATAATTATGATAATAATACCGTTCTGAAATTAAGTATACTTAACAATTATGTGAGATCTTTAAAATACATCAACTTTTTGTAGAAATGATATTTTAAAAAACTGGTTAGTGACTTTATAGAGCTCATTACAAAGAACAAAGTTACCAGTTAGTTTTTTAAAATATTATTTCTACAAAAAGTTGATACATTTTAAATATCTCATGTAAATGTTGAATATAAACTTACAGTACCATGGAGTAGAGTCCAGTTAACAACCCTGATTGTAAGTTATCATTTTTGTTAATAATGTATAGCAAAGCAACACAATCTGATTTCATTAATCTAAATCATAGTCTCTTCCGGAGGAATGCACACAAACAGATTAGACGTTGAAAACTTGCAATTCGAAAACTAAAACCATTCGATGGCACAATGGCTTAAAACAAGTAGAACTGACTGAATACTGGTCAAAAATAAATACAAACCCGAGCTTGGTGTGAAATTTGTCGCTTTACATTTTGGATGGAGTGATACTCCTGGGGTAAACACTTCAATGAAAACTTTTATAGACATATCTATGTCCCAATCTTCAAGGTTGTGATACGATTTTATGGTCTGCATTCTCCAAAGAAACGAAAAAATTTCCGACTGGATTTTTTGTTGATCGTCGGCGCATTTGCCTCTTGCAAGGACAAGATATTGAAAAGTCAATGAATCATTTCCTCATAGATATAAATTACTTTGTAAAAGGAACACCATTAATTTAGTCACTCATACGGTTAACTATGGTTATAATAACTATATATACTAGAGAAATTCTGTTACGGGCTGATAGTTCTTTATCTAAAATGTTTAAATTTCTAGAATTTATCGTCAAATGAAAAATGATCTAATTTGAATATTTAAATTCCGAAAAAATCTAGGAGCACAATTACATGTATCTTAAATGACCTGACCAAAATCAATATCAAACTTTAAATTGGCCGAAATCAATTGTATAATTTTATAGAAAATTATTTTAACAATATTACTTTAGCAATATTCTAAACTCGCAAGTTTTCTATCAGATAGGCATTTAAGTATATAACCCACTAACACTTTTTTAGTTTATTTTTGCAAAAAAAAAGACGGAATTTCAAAAAACCGCTTTATTAGTTTTTTCTCCGGGGATTGATAATAACGAATATTTAATTTGTTAATTTAAAATGCTGTATTTGTGCGCTTCAGTCCGTATTCTCTAATGCAATTGGCATATAAAAATAGTATGATTTATACACATATTTAAATGTTTATACACCTTAACGTTAATTCAATATTTGGCTTTTTAAAGTTACAAATTGCCGTTGGTTTCTTTTCATCTAAAAAAGAAAGACGATTGTGCTACTAAGGTCGTGATGAATAAATCGATGGTTTTTAGTTTCACAAAGAAGCAGAAACTAGTAAAAGAAGTTGAGTGTTATATGTTCAGTTGTAAATGTTTTGAGCTCATAGCACGTTTCAAGTCTGACTTGGCATAATTCAAAGTTAAAAGCTTGATTGAAAAATACTAATCATTTATTAAATTCAACTTATTAGAAAATAGTTCAAATTAAATAATCACGCTGTTATACTATCGATTACAGGATTTCTCGAAAAAAAATGCGCACTCCGAGAAGTAGTGCTATGGAAAATCGTGAAATTTGTTGGGTACGTAACAACTTTGGAGCGACAAAAAACCATTGGAATCCCGTATAAAAGTTATAAAATAAAAGAACAGCTAGTTCCCAATTATTTCTTATTGTTATGATGTCCAAACCCACTTTTTATAAATGATTTTTTATTGTTATGATTTAACCAACATGTCCAAACCCACTTTTCACATAACAATAAATGAAAATTTCCTTTATAATCCACTCACCCATAATTTTTTTTGAAACGACATATTCGAAAAGAAATTATCATTGACTTTGAATCACTGAGTCTACGAAAAGAAACTGTATGAAAAAATTATGAAATACGGACTCATAGCAGTATAATAAAAAGAACTATGATTTAACACAAATACGTGCTTGCACTAATGAATGAATTTATCTCATATTTTGATAATTTTAACAATGAATTCAAACGAATTCTCTTAGAAAATGGTTTTTGTGCTTAATAGCCATTTACTAGATTTATGAGCGTAATAAATTCATTTTAACTCTTATTCCTTTTATTTTTAGAATTATCTCGAGATTTCACCATAATATCAAATTCAAAAAAAAAATGCAGTTCCCATAAAAATCAGGTTTTTATTATTTTAGCATCTTCATGAGTTCAGAATCCCAGAAGATATTAATAAAAAAATTCCGAAGGAAAGTTTTTAAGTTTGAAAACAATACAAAAAATTTGAATTATTATTTCAATATAATATTTAAAGAAATGGTTTTGTCAAACATTTTAATTGTCACGAGAACCAAATTGTTTCACACTTTGGCGGCTATCACGCCCATTTAAAAATAAGTTCAATAAGTTTAAAAAAGTGTAAAGATTAAAAGCTTCTTTATAACTTGCCTATTATAGTAATCCCATTACGATTTTGCCAACCAAGTGTTATATTATATAATCAGTAAAGATAAAGCGAGGTAAATATTGTGGCGTACACATAATCATGCACTCACAAACTTTCGTTCTTTGCGAATGTTCTTGCTCGCAATTCACCGCTTATCGTTGATATAGACGTATTGAATGCATCAAAATCTAAGATTAAAAAAGCGCTTTATTCATTGCTTTTTCTCTATATGCAGTAAAACTAGACCTTGGCGTTTATTCATTATAATTTTACTTGAATATATCTATCAGCAATTGTACACATATCAATATCCACTTTTTTCGATCTCGGGCGACCCACTAAGACTCTACTCTACCACATGTTTTTCGCACAACCTATCATAATGTATTGCGTAATTTAGATCGGGGTGGGGTAAATTTTCTGTGTATCTGTATCACGATATATACTAAACTTACACACGCGGCTATTTTCATGTATATGTGTACTAGAGCACCGGATCTAAAATCTTTATAATCGTGCACGTTTCTTGTCCCTTCTTTCCTTGACACGTGCAAAGAGAAATTGATACAACAAACAGGATTTATAGAGAAAGCAATAAGGGGTGGGGAAAGGGTCTTTTTTAGAGGCTGTGTGTTTCTTCTCTATAGCATATTTGGATTAGTTACACCAAGTTGGCGAAAAAATCTTCTGGCCCGAGCAACAAAGAAGGGGTCTTTTGACCACTCGCGTTTCGAAACAGGTTTAAGCCTTGCATTCATATCTCGGATAACCGTAGCTCGAAACCTTTTCTTTTTATTCGATTTTTTTTCTTTAGTAGGTCAAATGAAATGCATATGAATAGAATGCGATGCGATGTAATGTACGAGTCTCATATGATTCACGGAAGTAAGTTAAAACGGAAAGAAAGGTTTTCGAGAAACCAGTAAAATCATTATCACTTAATGATCGTTTTCAACGCTCGGCCAAAACATTTCGAAGATCAATTATCGCAAAATTTACAATCATCAACAACACAATATATTATCGTTATCGTTATCGGTCAGCATTAACAATGGTAGAGGAAACACCAATCAGATATATGTGTGCTAATAAACATTCAAGCATCAACATTAAAAAAGGAAGAAACGTAATATTCACTGCGTATTATTATTGATCACGTTTTTCTTTTTCTTTTCAACCGGATATGTATCCTATTGATGTAAGAAATCGGCATTATCATTTTTTGCTATGATATGTTTTTAAAGTATGCGTTTGTCGTACGTTCGAATTCATTTATGTATGCGCGCCAGAGGAGAATAAATAGTGGTGCAAAGAAGAAAATTCATCACTCCACTTCTCTAATAGAATGTTTATATTAACTCCACACACAGAACAAATTTACTAATTACCTGTGATTTTAATTAGCGCACGGAAAGACACCAGAAATGGCAATTTAATGAAAAAAGAAATGGAAAAATAATAGCGAGAGTCAAAAAAAGAAAAATACGCCTTTCGCCTAATACTCTTATGGAAATACATTGAACGGACGGGTATTCTTTTACCATTGCATTTAATTATTTTGCATTAATTATTTATCATTTTTTGCACGTTTTTATTTGAATTCCCATTGCTTCAATGCACACGCATGATGTTGAATTGGTAATTTTGCGCGTCGACAATAAGCAAATAATAAACAAATCATAGAAAAAAGGAGACTTGAGAAATTAAGAGTTTGGAACAAGACAAATCTCATTAATCCACTCACGCACGAACACACGATAAATATTTTAACGCAAATTGGCAAAAAGACACGTTTTAATTTTCAACAGGAGCTTAATCATTGTATTTTTTTCCAAAAAAAGCGTAGTAAAATGTATAACGAATCTTGTGTATTTCAGAGCCATCGGTCGATAAATTACAGCATGTATGCGTGTTGATATAACATCCTGATTGTTAATTACATGTATCAAGCACCACTGTCTCGCCTTTCACTACTAAATAATCCCACTAAAAATTACACTAATTAATGAATCACACGCTGCATGTACATAATTAGGTACTTGTATGCGAATGTGGACTCGTAGATAATGGAATTTAAATTGTATACACACACGGAAGATTTTCGATTCTGTGTATGTTTGGAAATTCATTTGTACAGCAGCAGCATCTTCATTAGTAAAAAGTGTTAAGTAATAAAATCATTTTTTGCACTTTGTTAAATTAACTTTTGTAACGAATCACATACACGCGCATCAATCCATTTATTAGATATGCATAAAATGGATTCGATGGAAAAACTCTTTGAACACTTTATTTCAATAAATTAAAGATTGACGATGTACGCGATGACCAATTAATGAATTAACAGAATGTTTCAGCGTTTATTAAAAGTTTAATTGTTTTTACGATATCGAAAATTAAAATTGGCGATACGTGCACAAAACATTAAACAATAGAAAAGCTTAATTTATCTAACGGCCACAAGGGCGAGACCAGAACTTTGTGTAAAAATCTAAAATCTCACTATCAATTGAAATTAGATTTTTCGCGCGAAGCACCAATCCCCGATGCCTTTCACCAACAAAAAGATTTAAAATTTTTGCTTTCGATAAATATCAGTAATTAGAACAAAGATCGAAGTCACACACAGGGTTCATTTATCGCGATAGCCTTTCCATTGAGAACAATGCAATAAATGCGAATCAAAGAGATAATGTAATGGCTTTTGCTTTATCATTTCTGCGACAAATGAAAAAAAAATGCGCAATTAAGTTCATATCTTTCTCTTCAGTTTTGATAGTCGTCATCATCCGCGCCTTGTAAAACGTCATCAACTGTGCTTCGAGTATTAGACCTCGTGCGTTGATTCTAAATTTCTATTTCTATATAGAAATTAGCCTCCGAAAACTCTCCGTTTGATAATTATCGATAGCCAAATACATACACTACATCATCACACCACGAGCTCCGTAATTGATGGCATCGCATAAACCTCGCAATTTTTCAAGAAATTAAAATTCAGTGAAACAAAACATTCAACCAATTGTATGTTCTTTGTATTTTATATGTATAAATATTCGACAACTTTTTTATTTTTGTTTAGTTCAGGTTGCACAAGAAAAACGAGTATTTCTAAAATGACCAAAATCAAGAATTCAACCAGATTTAGAGAGAGTACCAAACGATCCTACAACCAGTTTCATCCGGTTGATACAACGACGATAACATAGTAAAAGGGCATTTAGAGTGTAACTTCTATTATTCTCATTTGTAAAAGATATTCATTAAATCTTTTTTTGAAACCTTTATCCCCATCATCCTGACTTGGGACTCTATTAATATAACTTACAGATTGGCAAAAGGAAATACAATTAGAAGTGTTATCAAAAAATTAATGTTATAGTATATTTTTTTATAGGCAAGATACACAATCTGTTTACGTAATGTTAAAGCCAACCTGCATAAGTCTTTTAACCCCACTTTTTTCGTGACTCCCGCTACGGTACTCTTTTTTCTTGTATTGAAACTTGTCAGACAAACAATCGAATAAATATGCAATATTATAGTATGTGAATATGGTGTACATTTTGCGGACAAATATTATGTACACATCCGTTTTTTCCTTTTATGTAACACACTACCGTCATGCTATCCCACATTCGTATTTATGTAAGGGACTCACTAACCTGATCAGTGGTATAATAAATAATATTAAATGTGAATATGGTTATTTAATGGAAAGAATTTATGGCGTAAACATGTTTTAGACATGCTATGGTTTCCCAGCTTTATCCCGCACATCCATTTCTTTCTCACCCACCAGTTTATTAACATGTTTTTAGTGTATTTTAGTTAGCCGTTCTTGTGTATTTGTATTTGTTTGTTTGTTAGTTAGAATATTCATTTTACGACGGCTGATTGTTAATTTTACTACGCCCGCAAAATTTTCTAATCTAATGTACATCTTGCTTTATTTGGTGGTTGTTTATTGATTTCTGCTCAAAATTAAAATGTGTTCAAGGGTCCAAAAGAATCGGCAGATTTTATTGTTGTTGTTACATTTTATTTCAGTCAAAACTTTAATTCTCATTGATGGAATGTCAGTTAAACGTTTTGCAACTATCTCGATTTTTGTGCAATTCTTTCAATTTTGTGCATGTTTAATCCTATCTTAATTGAAATGATATCTTCATGCAAGGAATTATTTGAAATATAAAATAGAATAAAATTCCAGAACACATAACCCAATGATCAAAATTACGAGGGCAAGAAGCATTTCTTTTTTTTTGATCGCGTGTAGTGTACATTCTTACATTGTTTATCTATCAATTGGGCAGTAATACAGAAGAAAAGAGGATCAGAATCTCTGTGTGAAGCGTGCACATTACATACATGTACACGCATAAAAACAGAAATCCATGAAGATGTATTTTGATTTAACGGTTTTCTGTCGCATATTTTTAAGTTTTTTTTTTAAAAATGAAAACGAGAATGAAATCGGATGGCGATTCTGTTTAACGTGGAGCTTTTTTACAGTGTTAGTCAATAAGAGTTTTCGCTTGTTACGGTTTCTTGATTTCTGTTTTTGGTGATCCATACAATAACTATTATAGGAATAGGATGAATATGAACTAGAAGAAATAGAAGGGAAGAATTATTCATTTCAAAGAGTTTCTCACGGAATGATGATAATGATAATAATAATAATTACCATAAATAAATGAAATTTATTATCCGATATGGAGATATAATTATCATCTATCACCTCAACGCTATCATCACCACGATTTCGGAATTCCCAAAATTAGTAACAATCGGTTGGATCTAGATGCCCGCTTCTAGATACCTTTGATGTGTCAATAAATAAAAAATAGGGTCGTCCGAAAAATTCCTTTGATAGTTGGATATAATCATTTTGAGAGATTGTCTACTTCTCGAGACTAATACAACGAAATTATGGTTCTTCTGACTTAATATTAATCGACTGTCGATAATACATTCCAACATTTATAACATTATGGCACGATGATCACTTCTAAATACCGCTACGCTCGGCTCTAAAATTTAATAAATTAACGAAAATTTGATGATACTAGTCTCTATTATCATGTGGTTAATAATAGCAATTATTAATCGATTGATTTTCTCTTTCCTAATTCCGTCCATATTTCACAAAAATATGAGCTTCGAATCTATGAGCTTCCGAATTATAGTCTCGGAGATAAGCCTTTTGATGCACTAACATCCTCTCTTCGATCAAAGAGATCGATTGACGATTTCAGGGAATCGCTGAATAATCGATATCCATTCATATGTCGCAAAGGAAAACTTCACTGAAGGACTTTTTGTATTAATTTTTAGGGTACTGAAAAGATGGATGTACGTGCTATATGGTGCAGGGGCGACGCATAACTGGATATAGAGCAAAAATAGACATATATTTATGCATGCACAACGAGAGTAAGAAATAGAGAGAGGAAAAAGGAGGTAAAATAGATAGATTCAAAGCAATGCAGAGCAAAATGGTCGAAAGGGGGGGGGGGGGGAATTGTGCATACATCTACCACATCATCATCGTCATCGTCGTCATCATCATCAGTAACTACTGTTAACCTTCCTAATACTTCTGATGCTTTTTTTAGATAAATCTTTCTGTATAATTGATAATAATCAATATCGCATAATTATAAAATTAAATACCTAATGTAACAATCTCGTGCTATATATGGCTAAATCACAAATGCATTATATTATTATAATACATGTATAAACACTATTAATAGGATATTTATGCAGTTCTCTTTCATTTATGAATTTCTAATATTGTGAAAATTTGTTCAAGGAAAATGTATATTTTCCCTTATTATTATTATTGTTGTTATTACAACTGCTATTGCGTGATAAAAACAATTGGATTTGATCTTGCTAATTTAGGGTATCTGGTCGTCTATTATGACTATCTTTGATTGGTTGAAGAACTGAGAATTGTATATTGCTACGATTATTAATTGTCGAGGAATATAAATGTATTGATAATAACAATAATAGAATACTAATATATTACAATGACAATATAGTAAAAATGGGGCCAAAATTCAGAAATAGTTCACAGCAACCCACCTGAAGGTGTAGATATTCAGCAAACATCACACAATAAAACAACGACAATAATAATTATAAACTTTACTTACACTTTTATGGGAAAATTCAAACTTTAGCTCCTCCCCCCTTTATTCTTCCTTCTTCTTTGCCTATAAAATTAGGTGCTTCCTTTCCAATCACGCGCATCAACTACTAGATTTAGAGTCTTTGCATGCTGTTGTGTGTGTACAATATGATAAATAATAAATAATACGTAGTAATAACTATTACTATAAGATGATATTAAGATAATGTTGATGATGGCAAGTAATTTCAAATTTTTAAATGAAAATGGTAAACAGGATAAAAATTGAATGTATAAAAGATAAAGACGAAATAGAAACTCGCTTTGCATTGCAATGCATTTATGTCGTTAATTAACTTTTATTTATCATTAATTGACCAAATTACTGCTTAAATTGACTAATAAATGAAAAAAAATCTGTTCGCATATCGATATGATTTTTTTCAAATTTCAAATAAGACAAATAACATCTTGTTACTCGGAGTATTTTCCCGGTGAGGTGTGACGAAAAAATCTCGTACACTACATCGATATTTATTTGTACGTTATAAATTATAATTAGCATATATTCTATTTTTATTTTTATTTTTATCTTTATTGCATTATATTGCACAACGTAAGATTTTGATTACTCGCTTCTCAACAACATTTACGATTTCTCTCTCTTTCTTTCACGTATCTCTTTTATGATTAACCTGAAATAAAACAAGATGCGAGTTATGTTTTTCATTATAGAATGAGAGATTAAAGAATTTGCATCTAAAATTTGAACTCTGACAAATCACCACACCGGGTCTCAGCTTTTCGGAAAGCAGTGACAAATCAAACAATTGGTTACTTAATTATAGTTAGTAGTGTCTATATTATGCATCCTTTAATGCGCCCTAAAAGTGCATAAACAAACACAGGGGCCTTGATGTACCCTAGAACGTGTATAATATTGTACAAAGTGTATACTATGAAATATAATATATTAATTATAATAATTAATTAAAATGTAATTTATATTAATTTTTAATAAAAAAATAAACTTGTTATTCTTACAGAACTAATTGTGACTCAAGAAAGCATTAAGCATACATACACAGAGAATATCGAATTACACAACATTAAAATCGCTAATTGGCTTCAAATAGACATAAAAAAGCAACAGACATTTTGTGCTGCTTGATAAAAGTGCCACTGTTTTTTGTGTGTCTTGCTTTTTCTCTAATTCTGTAGAAAAAAAATCGGCACACACACTCTAATTACTTACTTTCTTCTTCTAATAACCAAAACATACACACACACACACACTGCGTAAGTACTTCATTATTATATCTATTATTATTATTATTATTATTACTATTACTATTATTATAATATTCCCTCTAATATTGTATGACCTTAACCCTAATACACATACACTCACACAACACTTTATCAAAGTCGAGTCAAGTCAAGTCTAAATCAGTCAGTCAGGTCTCGTTTATTCTGTAGATTTTTTTATTGTTATTATTCTTTTTCCCGCTTCTTTTTCCTGATTGCGTTGTTGTTGCGTTCTGTCTTCTTCTCGTCAATCAATCATCAACACTTTCGTTATTTATTCTCTTTCTTCTTTTATTACTATTTTGTCTTTTCCTGGTTATGAATGTAAAGTGTCTTTTTTGATAAATCAATTGAATGAACAACTGACCGACTGACTGATTTATTTGTTAGTTTTTTTTACTCTCGCTTGAATTCTTTGTGTTTCGTAAATGTACATTTACATCCATTCAATCAATTACCAACAATCCGAATATCATCTTGTTTTCATTGTAATGTTATTATAATTATAATTAGGAAAAACACATACTAACCTGACCAATTATCATTTTTTTCCCTTCATCTCTTTCATGCATTTATTATAAAAATAAATAATTACTTTTTGTGACGGAAATTTTAGTTTATATTTACCTTTCTCTCTCTCTTTTTTTATCTTATATACACGAACACATCCACGACGACCTTTTTTTGAACGCATACACACACAAAACACAAACACACTTGCACTCACACATACGCACACGTTAAGAACAGCAGAACTCATATTACGATCTTAAAAGACCAACACCACCGTAAATTTGTAAATTTGTTGTAAAAGTATAACAATAAACACATACACTTTGAAAGAACGAGAAATAAAATAAAGGTATCTACTTATTAAATAAATTAATAAACGCAATGAAGAAAAGTGGTCAATTCAACAGCAACAACATCACACTTTTATCCTCCTTCTCACTATTCCCATCCTAGTATGGCTTCTCAAATGAGTGGTATACCAGGTGAAGGTTTCATACCTAGTTACGGTTACGACAGTCAACCATCACAAGGACCAATACACTCTCAAATGTAAGTATCTATGTATTTTTTTTAATTTCTTTATTTTTAATTAATTCAAGTTTACAACAATTCGAAATACACGAAATAAGAAAAAGAAAGGGAGACGCTGTCTGTTCTCTTTCAACTTTTTATTTTTTTCTGAAGGGAGACAGGAGACTAGCAAAAAAAAGCGTGTTTGTGTTTCGACCCAAACTGGTTTCGAGTCAAAAGTCGTCAGTGTGTATGCAAGTTGGTGTAGGTTCTCGTTGCGCGCGTGTCCTACCTTACACTTGAGAACATCTAAAAACTTTACCATCCTCTCTCTTTCTTTTCTTATTTCTTGACTTGTGTTTTTCAAGTCGTATGTTTGAAGAGATATTTTGTGTGTATGTGAAGTACACACATGTATTCTTTTCCAATTACACAAACAAGAGTTCATTGCATATTTACTTTCAAAAACAACTACTTCTTGAATAACAATAATAATAAGAGTACAAACAATAATAATAATACATTATCTAACCATTATCATCATCTTTATTCATTCGGCACAGGCCAGTACACGAAGGAAACCATCCAATGTATATGAACCCACCCAAACAAGAAATGGACGCACCACAAAGGCCATATAGGTAATTAACTTGCTTGTCAGGTTTTGAATGTCAATCCGTCAATTTATTAACGGATGATTTTACGATTGATGAATGCTGCAGTTATGTACCAATGACTCCAAGTCCATCAGTTCAACGATCAAACGGCACAAACCCAAATAACACATCTCAAACGCCAAATTCAGTATCTGATCGTAAAAGAATTGACGGCCATCCACCTCCTTTTACAACTTCATCTTTTCCTTCAACGCCATATAATAGTGCCACTCGAAAGAGAAGATCTGACACTTTGGGTTTCCCTGGAGATGCTGGCCCATTCTTCTCGCCCACAAAGCAACACTATAATCTCTATAGCATGGATCGAGCCAATAGGTAATAATATTTATGCTCATCCATTGATAATCAATTATTAAACAATTATTAAAAAATTAATCAACTGATTGTTATTATCAATAGTTATAAACTTCATATAAACTCAAAAGTTGATCGTGGATTCTTCTTGGCTGATAGTGATTGGACTTGCTACCGAAGGAATTATTTCCAAATCAGCAGCGCATTCTCCATTACCCTGAACGGAGCGGCGCATACGCTGAATGAATCCGAAGTACCATGTCTAATCGAAGTTGATGGTCAATTCCACACAGTTTCACAATTCTTGCTTGGAATCACCGCTCGTGTGTCTAATAGTGATAAAAAGATCGAATTGGTGCAACACACACCAAAACGTGATAAAGGTCCTCAAATGGTCCCAATACCAAAACCAATTAGAGCCGGTGGAAATCTTAATCTTAGCTCAGTTGGATCAAATTCAAATATCGTGACGTTTGAACGCATTCAATTCAAGACAGCCACCGCTAATAATGGTAAACGTCGGGCTGCTCAACAATATTATGTAGTATTGGTAGATCTATATGCACAAGTAGAGAGTGGTGAGACTCACCGAGTAGCAACTTCTACCTCGGCTGCATTAGTTGTACGTGGTCGTAGCCCTGGACATTACGCGGATAATCATGAACGTTATAACCCGATGGGCCCTGCTTTCCCCAGTGATCGCAATATATTTCATAATCCACAAAATAATGCACCAGGAGTGATGCCAGGTGATTATGTTGGTTCAGCTTTCCCTCCATATGGCTCATATCCACAATTCACTAGCTTTCCACCCGTGAACAATCCAAGTATGCGAAATGAGGGGGGACTATCATTAATAATGGGTAGTACACCAAATACTCCAACTACGCCTTTCCATTCTCAACACTCGCATCAACCTTACATGGTGCCAAATATCAATGAGGTCAATTCATCGGAATCTTCAAATTCCGACCTCTACCACAATCCAAATATAGAACACAGCTCGCACGATCAAAAGATTCAGCATATACCTCCGCACCATCAACATCATCAATCTCAAGTTGGTATGGAAATGCATAACGTGGAAGGTAAGTAAACATTATTGAATCATTCTGTCAATTAGAATGAATCAATGAAGGAATTAATTAATCGAAAAGAAGTCTAATTTGATTTATAAAATTATATTAACATTTTCCTCTCTTGATGTTTTCAAATTACTTCAATATTCATTCAATTCACCACCTTCGCTTTCGAAAATAATTACCACGTTCCTACTCTTCTCACACAATCTCGCCATACTCTCCGATATCCATGAATGGTGCGTTATTATTTTCCTTTTAATTTCTGTTTTTTTGTTACAGCTAATTCCGCCCATAATTCCGCCTTCTCATCATATGAGTCACGGCATTTACCAACGGGCGCGAATTCAAATAATTCATCATCATCTGCAAAACAATTTATGAAGATTCAAATTCCACAATCATCTTCCGATATACCAGACCATCCTTTAACTTCTCCCGGATTCCATTCTCAAGAATACGTCGAAGGGTTCCAAATGTATAACGGTCATATCCCGAATAATGCATCACACCATCACGGTGGATACCATTCCGACAATGAACAGCACCACGCTAATGGATATCAACGGAACAGTCGAAGCTCACCAAACTTACCAGCCACTGGACGATCTGATAGTGTATCTGGACCATCATCGCAATCTAACGGACATCATGTATCCTCAAGTCCTCAGATGAATAGCGGAGACCATAAGACTGGATCGAGTAATCCAACAACTGGCTCGAATGGTCGACTTGATCATCATGGATCGAAATCACCTCCATCAAATTCGAGTAGTACAAATTCTACCCCAACTTCAGAGTTGGGTAAAAGTCTTGGGCAACTTAATATGAATTACCGTATGGGCAAATTGGAAGAATCCGATAAACTATAGATTATCGTCTAATCAAAAAATCTCCACTACCAATAAATTCACCATTAATCAATATCAATAATTTCTTCAGGCGACACAAAAAACAAAATTATTTAATTTATAATTAATCAAGTATTCTTCCATTATTTGGGTCATGCCCGCGGTATTGTATATATGCCGGTTGTTATATTATTTTGTTTTTTGGGCAGGCAAATGGTTATATAGGGTAGTAATTAATAATAATAAGCCTGTTCCATTTGTATTTTATTTTTTGGGTTAAAATTAGGGTTGGGTTTTGTATACTGTCATTTTTTTTAGAGAAATATTCAAGATTTACACACGCCGAGCGTGTCGTGTGCCTTTTTATTTTTGTTTTATTATTAATTTTATATATTATATTATATTATATTATATTAATAGAGATAGAAAAATTCTCACAAAAAAATTTAATCAAAATATCCACCTTTCTCTTTCTTCTTTAATACACAGTACACACGTTTTTCTCCCTAGCACACGATCACGTATACAAGAAATTTGTGTGTCTCTCTCGTTTCATTATTTATTACATAAAATATTTTTATACATATTAGTTATAATTGATTTTTGTGTTTTTTAGAACACAAAAATCTTTTCATTTTTTTCTATTATAGTTTTGTACAAATTTTGCATTATACTTATAGTTTCTTATATATATATATATAGTTTACTTACATACACATATAAATATAATATTTCCCTTTTACTGATGTTATTATTATAAAGTTCTCTGTGTGTTGTTCTGTGTGTTGTTTATAATTTCATTTAGTTAATTTACTTACAAACAAAATAGCTGGAACTTATTCGGCGATTATTTATTTTTTTTTAAAAAGATACGCATGTTATTCTAACTTGACCCAACCCGATTTCACTTCAATTGTTTTATTAATTATAATTATTACTTGTTATATTATTATTATTATTATTATTATTATTATTATCATTACTACTACCATTATTTATTATCCTTATCATTATCCTTATCACCATTGTTCCCGAATCCGAATCCTTTTATTACTCTTATACAATTCTATTTATTACTGTTATTAATATACTTACTATTATTATATCACATATACACATCATTATTATCCATTAAAATCAATATTATATTAAAATTTTGATTTTTGGGTTTCCGAGATATAATAATGCATTGGATTTTTATTTGTTTGTTTCTAGATTATTTATTCGTGAAATATACATGTGAAAGAGTGATTGTGTATCGCGTAGCATGGAACCTGCGAGTGGTGTATTTTTTTGCGGGGTGATTGTTCTTATAGGAAAACATATAACGAACGATAGGTAATTGTGATCCTGTGTGGAATCTTTTTATCTTGGGTTTGATGAGATTATTCAAAGGTTTGAGAAACGTAATAGGCTATGAAATTAGGTAAAAATCAATTTTTAGTATTGTGAGTCAGGTGATATGATGTTCGCTCAACTACCAGTTTTCATATTATCATAATTTGATCAAAATTTATATCGATCACCTAATGTCAAGCAAATTACGACTACATTAAGAAAATTAGTATTAGTTCGTAATTAAAGTACACAAGCAAGTGTGTTTAACGGAATGTTCCATTCCAAAAAATAAACTATATATAGAGAAAATTAATCATAGGACTTAGTTGAACTGCACTTACTTATCTTTATTAAACCAGACCTTCGTTAAAGCGAACCTTACTGCGCCTTTCATAATTTTTTCATAGATTTGTCTCGATAATCGATATAGACGTTGTGAAATTTTGTTAGGAAACTAGCCAAGCTTTTATTTTGGAATTTGTACGGTTTCCCTTGTCGTTTCACAATGATTCAATGCACTACTTGTAGTGGTTGGTTTTGATCTTGGATTTTTGTTAAATCAATGGATAAATCCATGCGTTGAGTAATTAACATTTGGTTTATAACGATAAATATAGTGACTTTCACAATTATTGTATTACTCCGTCAATATGATTCAAGTATTCATTTTCGATAACAGATTATTATTCTAGCCCTTTTTGTGAATCTACATCAAAATTTTCTAGATTTGCACATAAATTAGTAAATTAATTTGCGTGTCGTATATCGATATGTTGTGCCTGAGATCGACGCTTGCGTCAGATCGCGCTTCACGTGATTATTTTTGGCCAACATTAATCTATTTACCAGCATTAACCTTAATCATAACTCTAGTAAAACTCCTATTCTAATTTGGGCCAAGCGCGATCTGACGCAAGCACCGATCTCAGGCACAACATATGTAGGTGAGTATATAGAACATTAATAACCACAAATTATGTTTGGTTAAAAGTTATTCAGTGTCAAAATTTTACCAATTAAAAATTATGTAGATCACTTAATTTTAAGTATAGAACAGATTCTATTTGGAGTTAGAATTTCAACATGTGAGTGGCTTTACCTGAATCATGATCTACTAGATAATCAAGATAAATACTAACTCTAAGTGTATATATTAGTCAACAACGACAATGTTAAAATTCTTAACATTGTAGCGGTCAAAAATCTATAATTTGACCAAGGTATCGATATTGATAGTGTAAACAAATGTGTCGAGGCGTTATTTGGCGGGTTATTTTAAAAACTTTATTAGTTATAATTTAGATTATCCTGATAATCTAAACCCATTAATATAACCATTAATATATACTAGTAAAAATCGCATTTTTTTTTATCTTTTCAGGGTACCCGGAGTGCCAATTTCATGAACGGATTTTTGGCTCACTCCGGGTACACTCCGAGGAGATAAATTTAATTCTCACTCAAGATATCCTTCCTGACATCCCGCATACACTTGATTCTATGTTTATCATTTAAAATTAAAAATTCTGAGGGTCTCGGAGGGTTATCCACTTTGTTTACTTGTAAATAAAGTGGATAACCCTGAAAAGATAAAGAAAATGCGAATTTTACTGGTTGATAACGCAAGTATTTATTCAACGTCCTCCATCCATTTGGTTTTATTCCAAAATTTTTAAAGCCATTTTTTCTGGACATGGCCAATCGTTATAATAATTCGAAAGTCAAAATTTCCGAGAAGTATGTTCAGGATTGCTCATTTCGTTTGGATAATACAGTTAAAGTTCGATAAACCGAAGGTCTCGGGTTATTCAAGAATAAGCTTCGCTTAATGTTATAAAGTACTATTTATATTATTTTTCGTTATATCAAGCTCCTTGTTAATAGGTTCGTTCCTGAAAATTCTTCGTTTTAACGCGAGTTCGCTTTATCGAGGGTTCGCTGTATCGAACTTTAACTGTACTGGATGCATTTTAAACAGATTGCTAATATTTTTTTTGAGATCTCAAAAATTTCATTTAAATTGAAGAATTTTTGATGTCATCTCAAATATTTTCCACCTTTTAAGCTTATTGATGAAATACATTTAGTTATGATAGATGCAATTTTACAGTAAAAGAAATGCTTAAAGAAAATATTTGTTCTTTATTTATTGATATGTAAGACTGCATAATCAACATATCTTTATTTACAGAACGTGCTTGTGTGAGATTGATTGATTGCATCAGAATGATAATGGTGAAAATAGTAACTTAACACCATTAACTGAATTTGAAAGTTGTACTATTAATGAACTTATCGACGTAATGGTTAATTCCGAACAAATTGAGACACCTTCAACATATTTCTTTAATGAAGTTTCACTATTAATTTATGCTGACTTATTCTTAACTAAGCAATATATTGAAATTGCTCTCTACTTTGAAATTGGATGAATTCTCAATAATCTAACCACTGGATTAACCACTGCACAAACAATGACTGAAACCAAACACTTGTTTAAGAAGAACATCTTTTTACAAAATATTATAGCAAAAATGTTAGCCACTCTAAGAATTTACGACTACTTCAAAAATTTCTCTGGAGTAAAGATGGCACAGTAACTGTTGCAACGTGGTGACAAATAAAATATCACCTAGTTGCAACTAGTTGCGGCTTATAAAATTTTGGAGTTGCAACGTGTTGCAACAGGTGACAAATAAGCGT
>CAJVPL010000854.1:0-19100 GCA_910591945.1 Ambispora gerdemannii | reverse complement strand
ATCTCCGAATTTGCATGAAATATTTCAATTCAACGAAAATTTTTTTTTTGTTGCATTAATTATGATCGCCACTGTATATCACATTCTCTCAAAACCTAGAATTTTCCGTTACTCATCCGGAATTCCTTTTGTTATCATCTCACCATCAGTTCGAAAGTTTGTTTATTGATATCCAAAATATTATTTGAAATGGATAATTGATGTGCAACTTTTGTCATGATGTAAACAGGTTCGTCGGCTACGTATTTTGAAAATGAAACTATATTACCGTCATAAGGTAATTTATGCACAACTCTAATAAGACTCCTGAAGTTTCATCTAGCTTCGTCCTTTTGTCGTTATAGGCTGAAACGTTAATCTTAGGTTTCGTCCACAACTTTTACCAACCGACTGTTTACGTAAAGTATTTTCCTTTCTAATTAGCGATAAATCCGGAATCCAAATTGGTACTCAGTGGCAATTTTGTATTTGTGGTTGACAATACAGTCAACTCTCTCTATAACGAACCGGTGGTTCTGTTAGTAAAAACATAATTCGTTATATAAAATCACTGTTTTCTATAGAGCCCACTATTCTTTCCTATAGAGCCCACTACTCTTTCTATAACGAACTAATATCAAATTTAAGGTTCGTTATAGAAAAAGTTCGTTATAAAGAGGTTCGTTATAGAGAGTCGACTGTATAAAGAATGAAAAACAAGCAATCAGCCTTATCGAGACTTTAATTAAATGCATGATCAATAATGTTGGATGTGGTGCCATCTTCTCCGCTCTAAAGGAATTCACTTAAATTATAAGAGATTGTTAGCACGAACAAATACAGTCCTCTGCGATTAACATTCAATACTTGCAAAGAACCGATGGAAGACAGGACAATAATAGAGAAAATAGTGAAGCAATATGTGCACTGGTTTTCCGAACTACCACCAGTTTAGAAAAATTTTCTTTTAATGCTTGGGTATTTGATATGTTCTACCAGTCTTCCTAATATAATACATCTGCTTTCTTGTCAAACATGAAAGAATTAAGTATCAAACTGATACATATGCTAATAGCACTGCTTAAACGCCCTTAGTAAAACAATCATTTTTCTGTCAAAATTCTCACAGTGCAATTCCTTCAAAAATACTTATTGTTAAAAAATAACTTTGAGGTTAAACTAAACAGTGCTATACGGTATGTATTCATGATCTTTGTGATTAAAATTAAAGTACAAAACCAAACAGTCAAGAACAGGCAGGGGTTTTTCGGTTCTTGAAAGCTTTGCAATCTCAAGGAAAATCTTAAATTCTAATCTACGAGCTTACAGAATTGAAAGAAATCGCTTTATTTAATTGTCAAGCTTTGATTGATCAATGACCACCAATTAAATCTTCAAACCGGCTACAGAAGTTATATTTACAATCTTATACACTTGAACTTATCTTTGGAAAAATTTAGAGGCTCTTGAAATATCAGAAATTGACATTGTAAATTATAAAAAATCTGCCAAACTGATATTTTCTCGATTATTATGAAATTTCAGAATTTTCGTTCGAAATTGATAAATTGTATACAATTTCCGAGCAGGGTTATTACAAGAATCAAATCGAGATAATGACTGGAATATTGATTATGACTCACACTATTTTTTAATTATTGCTGCAAAAGAACTTCTCTAAAGAAACATATTCGCCTTGAATTATTGGGTCCATCATTGTTATTTGATTGAACAAGTCCTATCTACTTTTCTTTTTTTCAATTCACTATAAAATACACTCTTGCTTTCATTTTCTTGGTTACTCCTTCACTTTTGGTTAGCTTGAAAGTTAATACACATTCAGGACTCGATTTACCGATGAACCGGTAATCAAATTTCAAGATATCGCTAAAATGCAAAATCGAGAATTTTAATAGACATCACTAAATTAAGCGCGATTCCAATATAGTGATCTGGGAACAAGAGTCGTTAACTCGCGATTTTATTAAATCGCACAGTCGTCAAATCGAGTCCTGACTGTTTTATGTTCTTTTGATCAAAGGAACAGCAATTGAAATAAAAAATCGATATTCACCAAATAATAATTTAACTGTTATCGTTACTAAATGTTTAGCTGGTTAACCGTGAATCATTTACAAAGTATATATTTTTGATATATAGAAAATCATAATAACGGCAAGAGTTCACACGCATCAGTTTTCAAATCCTGCACATTTACGTACAATAGAATTGTAGCAACATTATCAATTTACGCGACCAAAATAAATTTTTGCAGCCATCAATATTCTTTGTCTGAAATTCAATCATAAAATACGGAATTTAAGAGAATATTAATTAAAATTCAATGAATTCAAGATAAAAATCGAAAATTTTCATGTAGTGTAAATTCAATAAATTTTATAATTGCAGAGGCTGCAAATTTTGCACAATTTATTGATTTATCGGTAATTTGTTGAAATTATGGTAATTATAACCGATTTTTTTGCCTTAGATTATGCAAGTCTTTGCTATCGTATAATAAAAAGACTAACTTACGGTAAAGCAACAGATACTCGCTATATCTTAAAAACGCGTATATGCGTACGCACCAAGTTTATAAATCGAATAGTTTGTTGGGAAAAATCTGAGTTAATCGGATTTGTCTTATTAACGAAATTTTCCCCCAAAGATCTTAGACCACAAAATACTCAAATTCTCACATCCGGACAAAGTGCACCCACACAACAAAAAAACACACATAGGTATAACATACAATCAAGATACTAAAAGCAGCCATATTAATATGATAAATCTGCAGTCATTAGAGTATACCTCTGCCTTTTGGAGCGAGGTGTAAATTTTGTGTCGGACTTTCGCGATATAACAGCCTCATTAGGTAGTTTTGGTAGCGCTGCCTTCAGGTCGTAATTAAACTTCGCTGGGTATCGGTTCAGCAACGACCTAATTCGCATCCCGTCCATGCAAACAGTCTCACGTAGATAAGTTACTAATTGTAGTGCACTTTCTATGTTTGCCTCTTCGTCTTTTGTCTGCAAATTAAATGAAAGTACTTCGTCGTCATAAACATAAATGAGTGTTGACTGTTGCTGATCAAACACAGGCATCAGTTTACCCAGACGAATACTTGCTCCATTTACTAATCCAATATGCAAGCACATTTTATTTATCTCTTCATCTGACGGGTAGTGCATCCTATTAAATTCGTGCGTTGCTTCTGCAACGATGACTACATCATCTTTATGAACTTCGAATCTGCCCTGTTCAAATTCAACTAAAAAGAAAGCAAAGTTGTTTTAGTTGCTTACAATTGCAGAAAAGCCCGATTTTGCTGAACCTCGCCCACCATCTCCAGGAATTAAGTTGTGGAATTCCCATATAGGGACAAATTTTGGGTTATGGAGAGAAAACGTATTAGACAAAATGCTTGTCCATAGTTCGGCCTTTATATGGTTTTCAGACGGTTCGCTTCCAAGACCACAGCATGGTGTAGGTATATATAAAATAACCGCTGAAATCACAGGAATACAAGTCAAAGCATCAATTTTGTAATAAATTTTTGACTGATTCCATAGCCAATCGACCCAACTGTTGAACACTGAAGAATTGCCGATTTTGCCCTTATTTTCTAGTGATCGTAACATCGCAGTTACAGACCGAATCCGGCAGTCAAAATGCTGTTCAAAGATAGGAGACAGCAACTTTAGCTCGATTTGTGGAATCGAAATGGTAGCAGGTTTGCGTTCACCTTGCCAGCCTGCATCTGCAAATATTTCGAAATTTACCACTGACCATTCCAACATGACGAAGGAATCTTGAGCACGTTGCGAATCTTCCTCAATGTGAAGTTCCTGCATTGCCAAAAGTGTTCTGCAATAGTTTTTTAGCATCGGATACTTTTCAAAATCAACTGCTTCATGGGCTACATGTCTTCGGGCCACATGGGTTCTGCCGAGTAATCATTAACAGAGTGTGCTCAATTCTAGGACAAGAATGGTAAAATATAGAAGGACGTTCACAGTAGGCCGTCCTCCGTACATCAGGTCAGGCTACCTGACTGGAAGCTTCGCAAACTGTGGCCGTGGTGTGCTTCCGGTTCTATAATTCTACCAGTTTGCACAAAGAACACTGACCTCTTGCAACTTCTTCCGAAATTTTACCAATTTCAGTTTTTCATTACTATTTTCATAAAAAACCCGAAAAAGTACGCTGATATCTCGTCCAAAGAATTGTAACACTCATCAATGGTTGCGTGGAGATTTTGCCTGCGATAGTATTCTTCCCAAGTTGAGAGATTTCCCAATATGTATATCGTCGTGACCAATACTCTGAGGGGAATGTGTATGCAAAAGAATCGTCCATTAATGGTTTATAAAATAATGTATTGAGCAAGGTAGAAACTTACCAGGACATTTAAGCTTTTCAATAATTCTCTGGGAAAGGACAACCATAATTGAATATAAGCAAATAAGCAAACGCGAGAAGCTAAAAAATACATCGTGACTTATAATAGTAATATCCTTTTGATTGATGGCTTGTTATGACGAAATAGATTTAAGGTTATTGTATAATAGGCGGGGTGTACTATATAGTAAAATTTCGCAAGGAACATTTAAGCTATTTTGAATTTTTGATCTTGCGATTTGATTGGTGCATAATTTTAAGGGGTAGATCGGATGGTCGGCATCGGGATCGGAATCACATGATCTGCCATTTTTCTTGGTCTTCACTTTGTTACTAATATATGATGCGCCCAACACTGAAAATTTTGCAGATCATTACTTATAAATTATCTTCTCAAATTTTATGCATAATATGATTGGCTATCAAAATCTATCTTTTACCAAAAAAGCGGCAATTCTTAAAATCCACATAGCTCATAGAAATAATGCTACTAGTCACATTTTTCAGCACCCTGAACCGCTTTCTCTTTTTGCTGCTCTTACCATTAGTATTCGAAATAGGAGGGAAACCAGCAGGTTTAGCATTATCTTTTGCGCTGTTTTCATATTACGCGATTTTGGGTGTCGCAAGGGCTATTTGGTGGAAGCCAGAGGGAATGGGTTGGATTGTGGTTAGTTGATATTTTTATTTACTCATTTTTCTCATTATCTCTTTTTCATATTGACCTTACTATCGAATTTTTATTATATATACTCTCCACAGTCACAAATCCTCTCAGTATCTCGTTCTTTTCTTATCCCATACTTTATATATCACTCATTCAGTAAAACATACAGCTCGCTTCGCGCAAACGCTAGCTCTTACATGGGACTCCCAAATATCCTAAAAGTATACGAAACAACACTAAGCTGGTGTGCGCCAATCTTTATTCTGGCGGAAGGGTTTGCGACGGTACTGGTGGTGTCGTCGGCGTGTCGTGATTTTATAAGGGAGGGCCAACGACGAAATCACCAGGTATTCTGGCTAATGTAGCTATTGTCTGATCTAAACCTAAACCTTCGATTAATTTTTTTTTATTTCATTAAAAATAATAATATAAAGATATACCTCTTAGTTGGTTGGATACTCGGTACCCTATTAACAAGCTACTTTCTTGTTCAAGTATACCTGACAACACCAAACATGGACAAAATTTCGGCCACGTTAATCGGATCGTCAGTTACTTTCACGATATCATTACAACTGATGCTTTTTATGAATAGGAAAGGATTGATTTCTGAAACATCATTCATGGTAAGAACTAAAAAAAAAAATACAGTCAACCCTGTTTACAACGAACTGACGGTTCTATTAATGGAAAAGTTCGTTATATCAAATTTACTATATTTCATATAATACATTTAAAGTTTATTATATCCCGAATTCGTTATAAAAAGGTTCATTATAAACAGAGTTAACTGCACATAATAGATTAGCGTTTCCGCACATTAAAATACGCTTTCTAACATTCATCGATTTATTAATTCATTCAGTCTGCCTATATCGTATACTGTATTTACATGATGTCATATGAATGGACAAACGACAACAATCATCAATCAATTACTACGAAAGCTACGCCTACACCAACTTTTAGTACATCATATACCAGCATAATTGAAGATTCTTCAAAACTAAAGTATCAGCATCTTCTTAACCAGTTACCTTCTTTTTCGTCGTTCATGGAGTTAATAAGGTGAATTATACATAAATACGTTTAACAAATGAAAATAGCACGCACATGAAATAGAGAATCATTTTTAATCATTTTTATTGAATTTTGTCCTCGAATAAATTTTAATATTAATAATAATGATTTTTATTTTCTAGTAATATCCAACCAGACATTATTCTCAAATACGTCACCGACTTTCTGCACTCTATAAAATTCATTGCCGCGCTAAAAACAGCATTATCATTACACGTGTTCACATCATTGACGTTTCGTGTGGGCATAATCTCGATTGCAATAACTCTCGTGAAAAAGAATTGCTTTGGTGATGATGTTGTCGGCGATCATAATAACAACGAGTTCCATAAATTCTTGAGAGATGAAGAAAAGGTTAATATTCCCCCAATTAACAAATTTACTAAAATATTTTCAACTCGAAGCAAAAAACTATTACTGATTCGATATATTAATATATTCTAGTCACTAAGATATCTCGCCATAATAACAGCTCTCTCGACACCAATCATTATTGCTATTTACACTCATCTTCTCCTGTGTCACTACGGATACTTGGATGGCGGTAATTATGTATCAAGATGGCTTAATGTGTATGTCTCTTTGACCTTTTATTCGATAGAGTTGTTCAGTCGGAAAGCACAAGATAATGATGACGATATATTTTCTCCTTTATATGACGACGATTAGAATAACTGGCACACGCGCGTGCTAATACAAATAGATAATAAAATTGTTCATATTAATTAAAAAATATCATCATTAATATAATGAATTAGAAAGGAGAAAATTATAATTATCATCAAATATAATTCTTCAGCCACAAAATCCTCACCCCACCAACACACACAACACCAGGTTTTAACCTTCTTTTATTATAATATGAATATATATATATAAATGTATAGAATTCGTGTGTATGTAAATAGAAGAGGGGGATTTAAATGTATATTTTGCTTTATATAACGTATTTGTATAATATTTTTGAGTAAGGTACAATAATGATAATAAATAAGAGTTTTGTTTACAAAAAAATAATTACATTTTACTCCCACAGTTTTCTTGATTGATAAGTAAAAAGAATCAAATAATCATAAGGAGGGTTGGTTTAATAAATATTCTGGTAAAAAATAGAAGATTATTAATAAATCTCAAAATACAGCAAAAATAGATTATAATGGAATCTAATAGATACCCTCGCATAAATTTTTTACACAATCCGAACAATCAGTATCTGGCTTACGACATCCACAACCGCATAGTAATACGCCGTCCTCATCAACAATTGTCGTGTGCTCAGGTGGTTGTGGATTAGATGAACAGCAATTTCCGACTCCACTGCTTCCTCCGTCATTATTTATATTGATATTTCGTAAAGAATTTGATGTAGTATGAACTCCAATATCTCCTACAGTTGCATTTTCTCTTCTTAAATGAGTCTGACAACCTTGACAGCTACAACTTGTACCACATCGACATACAGAAGATGAAGTGGTGGAAACCGATGCGGCAGTTGTAGTTGATAATGACGAATTATCTGATGACGAAGAGGATGCAGATGCAGGACCACAACAACTTCCATTTGGTAATGCCGATTTACAACTCTGAAAAGGACCATAAATAATATCAACTAAATCATTAGAAGTACTATGACATAATTGTTCGCCGAGAATTCCACTCTCATCAATCATTGATTTCTCGTCCTCTTCATGATATGAATTATAATTTTGTGGACCAGCAGAAATAATAGAACTACTAAGGTCAATATCAACACCACTTCCAACAGTATTTTGTGTTTCCAGTTTCGGTAATGGATACGATAAACCCGGATAAGACGCAATTCGTCGATGTTTATAGGGATTACGTGATTGATAGGACATTGTTGATTCTGATAGTGGCGATAATGATGTTCCACTGCCATCACTTAAATAACCACCACTGTTCCATGAATTATTATTGATGTTGTTGTTATTGGTAACTTTCGGACTGTAGAATCGAGAGTTACTTTGTTGAGATGTGATGGTACGAAGTGATGGAAATACCGGTAATTGAGCAGCAGTTACTGCATTCTGTCCTATTATTTCTCCGGCAAGAGGTCCGATAGTTGATCTATTATTATTAGCGATTGTAGTGTTGTATGATGAATTCAACTGTGCAGTCATTTGCAAAAGAGGAATAGAATTGCCTACGAGTGATCCAGCAATACCAGTTGTTGCCGTCGATGTTATAGGATTTGTTTGATTTGACGTGGGAGCAAAAAATCTATCTATTTGATCATAAATTTGTGTTGTTGATTGATTTATCGGAGGAAAAGAAAAATCGGAGGTCGTAGAAGTTTGATTAATATTGTTGTCCAAAATAGTATTTCCCACGGAAATATTATTAATATCATTTATTTCTTGCTCTGCTGGTCGGCAACAGATGCACTTGGCTCCTGTTGTGCATTGACACGGATTAAGAAGAGCTTCAACTATTGAGATATTTCGTATAATACAAAAATACACCGCCAAAGTAAAATGTTACAAGGGAGAATATTTAGAGCTGTATTTTTCTTTGTCAATATTTTTTTTCGCGAATTTACTCTTACAAAAAAAGAACAGCCAATCAAAATACAGTTAAAAATCCGTTGAAATTATAATATCGTACCAGAATGTTTACCCTCAGAATTTTGCTGTTGATTTTGATTTTGTTGATGTGGCAATGGTTGTTGCTGTCGACTGAAGTCTATAAAATTTTCTATTTTAAATTGTTGTTCTAATCCATTCACTAGCGATACGCTTTGTTGTTGTATTAATTGTTGACGCTGTTGTTGTTGCTGTGGGATTATAGTCACCGCTAAATATCAAAAAATAAAAACATGTGTAACAATTCATATACTGATTTTTAACCCCACTCTCATTAATAATCGACCAAAAATATATAACATCAAATATTCATTACCCTCTTCTTTCTTCTTTTCATTGCATGTGCACTTTACATGCACTTTTTGTGTTTTGCGAAGTTCGCGGCAATGAGCACATTGTGTTATAGGTCGACCTTTTCGTTTTATTATGGATAAGGGTCGATCGGAGTGGTGACATGCAGTCGAACGATGTCCTTTTATGCACGTCGTACTTTAAAAAAAAAGTAAATACAATTATTTATTTTGAAATGAATAAAAGAAAGTGGGCTATTTCTTATTGGATAGGAAATGGTTGACTTTTGTTGCGGACAGAGAAAACTCGCTGGGAGACGAACCCATATCCTCGCTTTCCAATATATTAAAAACTTTAAGAAAGCGTACCAAGCATATTTGACTCCGTTGATGAAAACCATTTTTCTGTGTGGCAAACCCAGAAGGGCAAACCTCCGCACAATGGCGGATGATGGCACTTTTTGAAGAGTAGTATATAACGCCCTCTAACTTGGGTGTTTGATGTGAAGTGTTGTGTCTATTGGTTTATTGTTCGTTTATATTTAGATTTTTCAGGATCCTGACCAATCATAAATGAGATTTAGAATATAATGGAAATTACCAATTATGGATAACGATAACGATAATGATTTTTGTTCTGCATCTACATCTCTTCTCGACCAAGATAGACTTAATGAGAACCAAAATATTTATCGATATACAGTATTCTAATTAAAGATAATTAGCTTTTTACCACGTGAAGAGTAACACAAATGCTGACTCTCGGTTCAAAAGATGGCAGGAAATATAGATTTAAAATCGGTTGGAATCGTAATACAACTTCCTGACAAACTGAAGAAATCATAAAGCTCGCAAAATGACGATGACCTATCTAGCGCTAATATTCAACAGAAAATGGAAACAAAAGGTGTAAACATTAGTGTACGAACAATTGCATGACGTATACGTGAAGCTGGAGGCAAATATATCAATAAAATTCCTAAACCTTTACTCACAAAAATCATCGAGAAAAATTCTTACGATGGGCAAACGATCACATAAATTTTGACTGGAATCGCGTAGTATTTACAGACGAGAGTACTTTTCGTTTAAATCAATCAACAGGGAAAGCATGACAATTCGTAAAAAGAAGAAAAAGCTTTCGTATCATAAAAGTCAACGTGTGGGGGTGTTATTCATCTTCTGGCTTTGGCAAATTAATATGCTTTCAAAGAAACCTTGATGCAAGATTTGTGTGTATTATTTACAAAAAGGGTCTTTTATCTTCCGTCAGCAAGTTTTTTTGAAGGATAACTTAGATTGGGTTTGCAAGAAGACAATGATCCAAAGCACCGGTCAAAAATAGCTAACGAATGGAAGGCAAACAATAATGTCACAGTTCTCCCCTTGGCCATCGATGTCTCCTGATCAAAACTCGATTGAAAATATTTGGCACTTGATGAAAATTAAGATATCGAAAAAAAATTCAAACTCTTAGAGGATTGAAGGCAGAATTGACAAAAGAATGGAACCTTCTTCCAAACGAACTTGCCATGTTTTGGCATTAATAGAGGTCAATGGAGATTATACTATGTATTAAAATTAGGGTTTGTTATGTAGTTTAAAATAAATTCAATTTTTTTTATTTTTGCATGATTTAAAGGGGGTCTGTTACTATGTCCTCTACTGCAAATATAAAAACAAGTATAATAAACAACCGATAAAAATTAAATAAAAAAATCGTTTTTCTCTCAAGTTCTCGACAAGTGATTCGGAGCATTATGAAAAAGACTTTTCCACATGTACGCTTCCGAAACCAGCAGTTCAATGTCTTTTTCGACCCAATGAGAAGTAGGTAACGATTGAAGAAATATCATGATTTCCTGGTCAATTAATCGATTATTTTTAGCAATTTTGGTTAAAAAAACGCATGCATCAAAATAAAAAATCAATACCTGAAAATCCATCGACCTTAATTTGTCAGACCATTTTACCAAAAACGCTGCGCACACATACAAATGAAATTCGGAAAAACCGTCTGGACCTTCTGCCTATATAATAAAAAATCTAAATTTAAATTATATCCAGAACTATTATATAGGAAAATAAATAAATAAAAAATAACATACCAAATACGTATCCCACATGCGAATAGTATTTTTTAATGACAATTCCCGCATCAATAAACAATTCATCCACCGAAATGCAAATTGAATGAATTCAACTCCTTCGGCTTGAAGATGTGTGGCTAGTTTTGCTATTATGATTATGATTATTATAATTGTTATTGTTGAATAAACATTGAAAATAGAATATACTACACAATTAAAACTACTATTGTACGTACAATCAATTCGATTTATAAGTTCTTTTAATTTTCCTATTTGTCGTTGTATCCCAGGTTGTGCAAATGTATAATTATCCTACCAAATAGATCGAATGATTAGCAACACAAATAAGTTCATATCTAAGTGCACACATATATTCGCACCTGAATCCCATCCAGCAATTTCGACAAACTCCAAAAACTATCTGCCTCTATAACACTCAACACCTCGTTAGGCAAACTACCGGGATTATAGTACTCGGGATCGTCATCTAGATGATCATTGGTTGATAATTTTATATATGTTTTGACTATTAAAGGATATAGAAAGGAATTGCCTGACCAACCTATGTATGCAGCGAGAAATACTTGGAAAAAAGGTGTAACGAGGTCATTTATGCCCTGCACATATCCACTAGCTGGATGTCTTATTGACCAGACGTAAAGAATTCGTTCTAAACACTAATGAAT
This sequence comes from Ambispora gerdemannii, assembly GCA_910591945.1. Classification (NCBI taxonomy): domain Eukaryota; kingdom Fungi; phylum Glomeromycota; class Glomeromycetes; order Archaeosporales; family Ambisporaceae; genus Ambispora; species Ambispora gerdemannii. The sequence continues at coordinate 7,304 of CAJVPL010000854.1, read as the reverse complement.
AAAACATTACGTACACTATCATAAGTCGTAAACTTACGTAAAAATAATGTTTATTAAATACACTACAAAAACAATAGTAATTATAAACCTGCTGTGTGGTTTCATATTGATATAATGGTGTACCGGGATTTGTTCTTGGCACATCGATATGTATCTAAAAAATATATTTATAATAGATAATTCTAAATTACCAGAGTCTGGAAGTTTTATTTCGAAAATTCAAACAAATAAAGAATTTTGAGATTTTTTTATGCTTTATATCACGAAATCCCAATTAAAAAATAAATAATATTTTTCACAAAAAAAAAAAAGACAAACCTGATGCCATATTGCTTGATCCAATCCCTCAATCCCTTTTGCATATGCTTGAGACACACTATCCTCATATTCTTTCCGTTTACGTGCTAATGTAGCTACTTGACGATCTGAATTACAAGGAAGGTATCCCTAAAATCGAATAAACAAATAATGCACAAATTATAAAATATAAAATAATCTTTCAAACGAAATACAACGATGATCTTCAAAATCAAAAAACGTGAAAAATGCGCTATATAAAAAAATAGCATACATACAAGAAGAAACTGCCACGCCATTGGTCGTAATTCATCCGGTATTCCTGACCAACTAAATTTTCTGAGTGCGGCTGAAATCATTCATAATGTTCAATTAGACTATTGTTAGCATTATCATTATCGAGATATTATATATCTACGTAAAGAATAAAAATCGTTACCTAGATCTACGTTAGAGCTCTGTAAAACGTCTTTAAATTTATTGAAGCGAAGTAAACGCGCGTTATAGTTAGCGAGTTCAGTCTCTGTTAAACGTTTCTTGCTGGGATGTAAGAATTTTATAAATTTTATGGAATTGATAGGATCTAAATTCCAAGTGTACATTATTCAATTAATAAATAATTATCTCTCATACATAATACTATAGATGATAGAATACCTTGAACAAGTTCAGCAATTCCCGGCTTTATCCCATCTTTTATTTTTCCCGTTGCTCCACTCTGTAATTGTGGTTGCTGAGTATTTTGATCTGTCTTGGAATTTTTCTGATTATCTATTCGATTCGAATCTAATTTTTTTCCCGATGAATTATTCTCTATTAAAATATTATTATTATCGTTTCGATTTTGCGATTCTTTAGACATTATATTATCAATTTTTTTATTTAATTTGTTTTCTGCTGCTGCTTCTTCTTCTTCTTCTGACCTATCATTCCATTCGTCGTTTGTCTCGGTCAAAAATTCAGAAAAAGCTTTAGGCGAAGGATCTCGTTGTTTTTCTTGTTGATTTGATGATGTTAATTCTTTGTTGTTGACAGAAGTCGGTGGTTGTAGTAAAGTCGAGGAAGAATTCGCGTGTCTATTCAAAGCAATTTTTACTGGTTCTTTGTAAAAATGCGTCACGTAAAAATCAAATAATGATAGTAACAATAATATGTTGCTTATTGATGAAATAAGTAAAAATTATATGAAACATACTCGGACGGTTCAAAACTACTACTACTATTGTTACTACTGCTATCGACGACGTTCAGTGTCTCCCCATAAGAGTATTGCGCGCCAATAATTATTTCTGTAGCACCTGTTTTTGAATCGACAGGCTTAACTCTAAATAAACGTGTTAATTTGTTATATTCTCAGAATTCAAGGAAAGTGTGATGCGCCCGAGAAAAATGACACCTACCCCCCAGGTAAAGATGATGTATGACGCCGCCAAAATATCCTTAAAACGCACAAGTTTCCAATTTAGTAAACCTTTTTATTTTAAATCCAATCAAGAAATGCAACTATTATATATACTTTTTAGATGTTGAAGAAACAGCCAGATTTACGTCAGTCATACTAACTTCCTATAAAGTGTGTAAAAGAGCGCGTAGTTAAGATTACAAACCGAGATTATAAAAATCATGTGATCCATGTGGAATTTGACAAAAGCAATACAACACCAATTCTGATTCTCAGAAAATGACTTCGCGTCGAGTTTCACACACAGTCTCACCTGTTAATAAAGATCTTGAAAGAGATAGGCCAAAGAAAAAATCAAAACGCCGTCTTAGGGATTCAGAATACTCTGAAAGCGAGGAAGAGCATGAGCGTGCACATAAAAAGAGGGAGTCTTCAAATCCACGTATATATCTTTTGCATTACTTGGAAACATGTCTTCGCATAAAATACATTTTAATGAAAATTATGATGAATAAATGATGTTGGTAATTCAATAGAAATATCCGAAGATGACTATTACTCAAAATCAACAGAATTTCGTACATGGCTACGCGAAGAAAAACAAAAATACTTCGATGAAATGTCGTCGCATCAAACACGAAAATATTTTCGAAAATTTGTTCGTGCATGGAATAAAGATAAACTTGATAGTACGCTTTGTGTATTTATTTTGCTTCATGCATCTCAGAAAAAAATATAGATTTTGTGAGAGCACCCATAAAAAATCAATTTTTGGAATTATCTTATTATAGAGAAATATTATGATGGAATCAGGTCTTCGCAAGTCAATAGTGCGGAATCTACTCGTTATAAATGGAAGATTAATGTTAGTCAGGATGAATTGGAACAAGTTAAGAGCTCTGTTGATCGCCAGACAAACGTGAAGTTTGATGCAAAATTTAGAGCCCATGTTGGTATAAGTGGTGGTGATGGTGGTTATACTGCTAGTTCTGCTTCCACGACGACGACAACAGAGCAATCAAAGGACGTTAAAAAACGACCGATTATCGGTATATATATATACCTTAATTTATTGACGATAATATGAAATGACATGAAAAATTGAAAATAATGAAATTAATATTGATTAGGGCCTACAATGCCGCCTCCATCGTCTTCAAGATATGATGAAGGTAAATTATATTTTTAAGCAACAATTCAAAAATTCATTAAAGAAATTAAATGGCATAAAAATAATTAATAAAAATTTTAAAAAGATATGGACGAAGAAGACCGACAACGATACGAGCACTCCTTCAGAAAAAAGGAACGAAAGGAGTTCCAGAAAACACACGAAACAGTTCTCGAAGAACTAGTTCCAAAGGCGACTGGTCGTGAGGCAATGATTGAAAAGAAAAAAGCACAGAATGCAAAGTTTCGACGAGAAACGAGTCCGGATGTCGAGTTGAATGATCAGGATTTGATGGGTGGTGATGATTTTCAGACAAGGTAGCAATAAGAATATTATATCTCCTTAGTTAAAATATAATGTCTACTAAAAATGACATGTAATTTTTTGTAGACTTGCTGCGCGTGATCGCAGTCGAGAAATGCGTAATAAAAAGAGAGACGAATATCGAGCTGAGAAAGTAGCAAATTTACAAGAGAAAGCGACTGCTTATCAAAACAAAGAACAACAAACGTTGGAAATGTTTAAACAGATGGCCGAACTACAACGTAAAGCTGGTGGTGGGTTATGGGGAAGCAAAAATTGATGGAATCAAAAGAAATTTTTGTCTTTTGGAAATAAGTTTTGTTTGGCAGGTACATAATGAATAAACTCATTTATAAAATAATTTTTATTTAGTTCGTCTGGTATTATTAGTAGAATTAATAAATTAATCATTTATTTTTAAAGTTTCTGATTATAATAATGGAGTTGATTTTTGATAACCTTTATTAACAAATTTTATAAAGAACTAAAATCAACCCAAGAAAAAAAGAAAATACAATAAAATAACTTTCCAAGAGCACCACCAGCTCAATCAATAATATAATTCTCCAACTTCTTCAACAACCCCGCCGCCTCATCCAACATCTCGTCCGTTTTACAAAACGCGAATCTCGCGTAATTTTCGCCAAGATGCTGATTTTCGAGAGAATAAAATTCACTGGGCGGAATAGCGACTACACCGATTTCTTTTGCCATCCAGTAACACGTCTTGAAGTCTTTTGGACGTTTTTGAATAATTTCGGGGACTTGGTAGTTTTCAGGGACGCGTATTTTTGATGTGTTTACCAGAAGGAAATAACTTCCTTGGGGAATGGTGTACGGAAGTCCGAGGTCGGCAAATGGTCGGATCATTTTTTCACGTTTCTTTTCATAGAGGGCTATTTGGTTGTCGAAAAAGTTATGTTCGTCGGCTTTTTCGAATCCTATTGCTATTGCTTCCTATTTATATTAATATACAAGAGTTCAATAAAAATGTTTTGTGAATCAATGACAAAATGATAAAAATACCTGAAGTGGAGAATTCGCAATAAAAACAATTCTTGTGTGAGCAGCAAGAGCTGTCTCTATTAAATGATGGTGACCAATTAACCATCCAACACGCCAACCAGTCACACCAAAAGTTTTCCCCGCACTACCAACTGTTATTGTACGTTCCCATAACCCAGGTAGATTTGCAATACGTTCATGCGTGTCAGGTCTAAAATATAAACGATCATACTGCACAAGAAACCGAAAATATAAATAAAAGACATTTGACCTCAACCAAAAATAAGTTTACTAAAACAATATTTTACCACTTCATCACTAATAATCAGCAAATTATGCTTAATTGCCACTTGTCCAATTTCAATCAATTCCTCTTTTGAAAACACTTTTCCAACAGGATTATGTGGGGTATTGAGTACAATAATTTTAGATTTTGGAGTGATTTTCGCGCGTAATTCATTGATATCGAGACGCCACTCGCTAGACGAAATCACTTTATTCCCGTCGAATTTTGGACGCAATGGCACGTAAACTGGCACACCACCGTTCATTGTGGTATTTGACTTTTGACCGATAACGGCAGATGATAATTATTATTTTATTTTTCAATGTGAAAAAATGAGTGAAAGCAATATTATGTAAGTATAGATATGACTGAAATTCAGTTAGAATAAATTAATTAGTTTCACTTTTTAAGAGATCTCACTATATATTGATCAAAGAATGGTTCCATCAAAATTACTTCATCTCCAACATCCAAGTATCCAGCAAAAATTGCAAATATTCCTTAAATTCAAAAGAAAAAAAAAGTGAAATTGTAATAAAATTTAGACTTTTAATAAAAAAAAATTGGTCTCTTACCTTCATTCGCCCCAGCAGTGACTATAATCTCAGTTTCAGGATCCAGATTTCTATTATGAAAATAGGGATCATAAGCTTTTGCTAACGCCTTTCTTAGACGTATTCTTCCTTTCGGATGACTATTAATTATATATAATAAATAAAATGTGTTAATGAAGACTTTTAATAATAAAACGCGAATTACTTATTGAATTAATGATAAATGACCTATATTGATTATTAGCATTATCTGAAAATACACCTTTTGCTGACTCGATTATGAAATCAGGCGGAAGAAAGCTTTTTTATTCAATGTAATAAATAAAATTTCCAATGATTCATATTGTTGCTATTTTTTTTACTCTGAAAACATTAAATCATACTTCATGTAGCCTTGTCCCAAGTTAACAGCCTTGAGTTGCGCAGCCAATGGTGAAAAGATGCTCCAAACTGAATAGTTAAAAATATACAGATAGACATTTAATTTACGTGTACATTTATGCGGATATTTATTTATATGATACAAACGCACCGTCTTGTTCAAAATTTGCAACTCTCTCAGCTTTCTTCAGGATTTCTTTTGGACTTGTATGGCCGTTTGTCGCTATACTATATTGCTTATTCTTAATAACATTATTGCTGTTCATAATGTTAATACTATTACTATTACTCATAAATGACACTATCTTTTTCAAACAACTATTTTTATTAGAAATTAACAGATTTAAAGCAGGTTGTCTTGTGTGAAAAAGGTTTCTTTTATAAAAATTTAAATGTGTAAATGAAGAAAAAGAGAATTTGGAACTTTGAAAAGAAGCGAAGTTCAACATTGTTTCCTAATAGTGAGTTTTTTATAAACACGTGCTTAGATAATTTATTGTCACGGCAGTACCGACTACTATTTCTGAGTCCCAACGCCTCTGCCTTAGCAATTAGACGTTGGCGAAAGCGGTAGTGCGCCCAACAGAGCATTTTACGGACAGTCTTCCGTGCGATCTTTCTCGTCTTACAGTTGGTTAGGTCATGGGTTTAATTGATTATTGTTTCTAGGTCATCAATGTCTTTTTTTTGCTTGTCTTTGTTAATAGAAGGTTGATTGTATATAATCAGAACAAAATTCATTATCACATGGAATTAAATATTCTTTACAAAGCTTGACATTAATATATTCTAAATGAGCCAGTTGTAGTCTTCTTTTTGGTGTAATTTGTTGATATATTACTTGAAAGATTTCAATAACAGTTGTATCTTTTGAACCATTATTTGAAATTGTATCCATTTCATTCTCAATGTCTTCTTCATAAATATAGTGTAATAAAATAGCCTTTTCAATCTCATTATATTGAACATATACTAAAGTTAATATTCCATAGTCTCTCAATTTTCTAATAGTGTTTCTATTTCATTGTCATTCACCATAATTGAACCAATATACACATTGTTCAAAGTAGTCACAAAAGTATTTCTTGTTATAACTATCAGTAATATACATATTTCTAACTTCATTTCAATGTTCACAATATGAACAAGATGAAAAATTAAGTTTCTTTTCTTTATAATATTGTTCACAAGCTGTTTTAAAGACATTTGTAATGTAAAATAAATTTTGAAATATTATTCTTTCACATACTTTCTACATTCTTTATATCTCACTATTTTGAAGGTTGGATTGAATATTTGTTAAGCTTCATAATCTGCTGGAGTTTTGTTTTTAATTTCATATAGTTTGCATTATTCAATTGTGATTCACTCAGACAATTGATTCCTACAAGTCATACACCAATTTTTTGAGGTATACTGTATTTTAGAACACCAACAAATTTTTTGAGATCCTTGTCAGTTAGTTATTTACTTTTGTTTTTTATGCAAAGTGTTTTGAAATTTGTTTCTCAATTGTTAATAATCATTTCAAATATATTTCTTATTTTGAATTTTAATGCCTTCTTGATATACCTGAACATGATGAATATTTCTAACACTTTAGATAATTGGTAAAGATACAATTTCAAAGTTTACATTGTTGTATAATGATCTTTCGTCATAATATTTTATTATTGGATTATACATATTTTATATCTTATTGGATAAAGATCAAATTACATAAAGTGAGCGAATAAGCGAATGAGCGAATGAACGAATAACTAAACGAACGAGTGAACGAATGAGCAAACGAATATTTAACCAATAGAATTTAAGTGATATAGCGAACATGAATTCGTATAGCCTAGAAATTATATCTTGGATTTGTATAAAAGCAACATGTATCGTAGTTGTTAGAATTAGATA
>CAJVPL010000853.1:0-19136 GCA_910591945.1 Ambispora gerdemannii | reverse complement strand
AAGCCTTTAGAACACCCAAAGAAACCCTTTACTCGTAAATAATTCAGTCTAGCTCTCATCCCAGTTGCGTAAAAACCTCTCTTTGACCGATTAAAATAGTAATACGCAACAGTACTAACGGGACTTTTTAGAATAAAAGACCAATTGTATATTAGAGAAAAAAACGTGAAAATTCGCATTGTTATATTGTAGAGTAGATTTTTAGAATCAAAATATTAAATCTTATTTACGACTTGTTTCTGTCTAAGATTATCAACTTTTTTTTAGATCTTTATTTATCAAGACCCGACAAAAATCACATAATAAGCAATTGACAATACATAATATAAAGTAAGAATTACGTGAAGATAATAGTATGGTGCATAAAATCTAAAGTCATCAAAAGTTTGTATTTTATAAAATGGATAAACTTCTTTACTAAGAAGTAAATACAAAATTTAATCTGTGAATATGCTCAGAAAAGACCTATTGTATCATATTCACGGAATAAATTTTGTATTTACTTCTTAGTAAGAAGTTTATCCATTTTATAAAATACAAACGTTTGATGACTTTAGATTTTATGCACCATACCAGTATTAACCTTAACCTTAACCCTAACTCTAGTAAAACTCCTATCCTAATTTGGGCCAAGCGTGATCTGACGCAAGCATCAATCTCAGGCACAACATACGTATTCACCTTTGAAATTGCATTCTGTGCAGTGATTGGATTGATGCCAAATGTGCAGCAGTAGATGTGACGTCCATTTTGTGTGAATGCTATAATAATCATCAGTATTCAATATCATTGCTTTATCTGCATATTCAACAAGTGCAGAATTGATAGTATTAGCATGTTCTTCTGATGCAATAATTTTGTATCGTGTAATTGCACATGTTGTAGTTATATAGAAACATTATAAACACCCGTAGAATCTAAATACATTCCTAAATTCCTTTTCACATCATTAATAAACTTATCTCGGATTCCACAAAGAAAATGGCATATAAATAGATGTCGTTTTTTTGCCCGTACTCGTGAATCTTTATTTTTTGAGAAGGATCTGATGACAAGTACAATTCATTATATCCTTCCATAATCATCCAAAATTCATCAAATAAGTATATTGTTGGATTTTTCTCTTTATTTTCATGAGCATATAAAATATTTGTTATTATTTCTATTGCTTCAGAAAAGGATAAAATGGAATTAGTACTTTTTATTAAGCTTACGTCGCTTCATATTAATTTGAGCATTTGAAATTCAAGTGAACCTCTTGTTACGATTCCATTATAACAGTTTAAGCAGATTGTATCACCTTCCTGTACATAATTTGGCAAAGTATTGGTAGCTTGACCTTTAGTAAGAACATATGCAGTTACCTTTTTCCAGTGAACCGACTGTCTTCGACATATAGTAATTACACATGGTCCAGTAATAGTAGTAGATGGTGACATATTTGTCTTTTAAGTAAATTATCTCCAGGTTTAGGATTCTTTTGCACAGTGAATATTAACACTTTTTTGAAGCTAGAAACAATATTTATTTTATTTTTATTAATAAAATATAAGTGAAATATTACGTTTTCAAAAAGTGTTACCCGAACAATTGATTTACATCAGCCAATCATACGTAAGTCTCCCAAAGTTCAGTATACGTACATGTATATGATCGGATTCTAATCTTTTCTATCAAACTTGCCTTATCGTTATTTGTAATGAGATTGATAAATCGAATACATCGATTAATTTTATCGAAGCACTTGTATCTAATTATTTACTGTATTATCGTTATAACCGCAGTTCGTCTTGACAAGTCATATTATCGTTATATATAAATGTTTACTCACAGTCACCAGCCAAGGTTGTTATTTTATTGAAAATTAATTTCTTGAACCTTATTTTAATTCTCGATTTTCGGCGTTTACAGATATACCGCCGACATGATATTATTGTGTTTTGTTTTAGGTACTCCTCTTACGTGTTCTTTCCCAGTTGACATTGGCAAAAAAAATCACTATTGATGATATTGAAATCAACATTGAAGATTTCACCATTGGACATCTCAAGGAACATATCTGGAAGAAAAACCGAAATGACTTTGCAGATATTGACCCTGCTAATCTAAAACTTTGGAAAGTTGAAATTCCTCTCAAAGACAACGAAACAAGAAGTATAAAGTACTTATTGAGAAACCTCATGATGAAATTGACATAAAACGAGAACTTGGAGGTAATGAGTTGGGTGGTTTTGAGTTGTTTCTTGATATTTTTCCAGCTGACTATAATCCTCCAAGGCGACATATACATATAATCATACAACCACCTACCCCCACTGGTAAGTGTTTCCCAATGTTTTACCTCTCGCGCAAGGAAATTTAATATTAAGTTTACTAATATTTAAAGATTGAAATCGTCTTGTATAGTTCTTAAACGGCCAATTTCCAACCTTAGTTTTTAAAACGTGAAGAAGCGTAAAATTGTGAAAACCGAAGGTCCGGTGGATGTCTCGAAAAATTTTTATGTTCCGTTTGAGATGCTGTATTCAACTCAAAAGCTGGATGAAGCCATAGATGAAAAGGTGTGCGTGCTCTTAGTTGGACATTTTCAATCTGGAAAAACATCGATCCTACATTATCTGAGTGACAACAAAAAGAATCACTTTTACATTCAATCTTCAATGTTAACGGATGGCTTCCTACATGGGTTGTGCAAACGACTTTCTTTGAATTTATGTAGTAGCATAATCGATTTAAATTATGAAATCCTGAAGAACTACAAAGGAGGGGAGATAGTAATTTTGATTGATGAATTTGACCGATTTTTACTTAACAGCAAAGATACTGGAGATACGATTGATCAAATGAAAGAACTCACTAAATGCGTAAATGATAGGGGAATAGAAGGGATCAAATCTATTGTTTTTGCTGGCAGTTTCTCGATTACTACAATGCTTGAAGATGGACTTTCACAAATTAAAAAAGTCGTTAGAATGTCGTCGCAGAAGGACAGTTTATCACAGAAGAAACAGACTCGCGAATGCCTTGAAAAGCTGGTAGGAGTTCCATCATCATTAAACTCAGCAAAAACGATTGAGGCATCAGATTTTACCAAAGAACAGCACGTGTTATTCTACCACGATATCCAAGAGAATAGAAATCTTCATTTTAGTGAAGAAGTCATGGATGACATTTTCGGCCTTACTAATGGTTACGCTGGCTTGGAGGGTCTGCTTGCATCATTGTGCATCGAATATGCTAGCAATGAGGAAATCCTCGACTTTAATACATGGAACAATCGCTTCACAGAATTTATTCGTAACCCCACGAAGAAAAAGATTAATGCAGTTAAACACATTGAAAAATACCTCACCGAGCCTGGTAACGACAGTGATATCACCACCCAATACTATAACCACTTTATCAAAGATGCAAAGAAACTCTTAGAGCGCTTCTTACAAAAGGGAACTTTACAATCATCAGAAATCGCTGAAGGAGATTTAATCGCCCTCGTGCACCTGCGTGCAATTGGCATCATAAAGAGTCAAGGGGACCGTTTAGAGTTCACATCTAACATCATCCTTGATCTATTATCAAGCTCATATTATCCATTCTATAGAGAAACCCTAGCAAAAATCTCAAGTATTGACACACCTCTAGACTTCTTGGGGAAGACCTTGGACCTTTTGAAGTACATTCGTTATGATGTAATTTTCCATTCCTTGGCCCCCAATCAACACTCTTTTTCTGAACAAACGATCCAAGGCGAGCTTTATGCTCTACTACACATGGCTGTGTCATATCCAACATATAAGATCTTTCACGAAACTAGAACTTTAAAAAATTATGCGATCTCTGGGTTTGTAATAACAAAGAGTATGTGATCGAATGCAAGGTTAACAAAGTTTCTGACAGTGAAATCAAGAGTGCGATCGATCAGGCTATCGGGTACACGAAAGGACGAGAAGGAGTATGCTGTATGCTCATCTTCAACTTTGTGCCATCAAACAGTAAGCCAGACAATTATCAATTCTCATTTCCAAACGTTGTCAAGCTGAGAGATGAAATCTACTTCGAAATAGTTTATATATTATATTCGAAGGCATCTCGAAGAGCAAAAATCCTTCGCAATGGTATGCAGGCCGAGAAAATTCCTTTTGCATTGAGTTAATCCAACGTACTGTCTATTCTATACTATTCTAACAAAGCTATTCTGTCAAGAAAAAGTACAACAGAAAGATAATCAATATCGATAACTAATTTTCATCATAAGTTCATGTTTTTGCAATGAAATTTGCAAATATGTATAATGGCGCCTGGTGAACATTTTAATCATTAGCATTTATTTTGGAAAATGAATTTCAAAACTTGTAAAATACTCATTTGTGTTGAAGTGTTCCAAAATTTTACTATATTATAGAATTTAATATTGGTAAACAAGCTTGATTATTACATGAAAGGTATATTAGTATCATATTTTAAATTTTAACGATCGTACACATAAACATCAGGCTCAATTTTAACAAATACAATTGACTTTCGCTGAGCCGGAGGCAAAATTACGGATTAACTGTAACGATATTTTTCAATTTTTTACCACATATTCCGACCTATCGTTAAATCAAACCTGACTGTTCTTAGCATTCGTTTTTAGATAAAAATATTAGAATATTTTTTTTCAAATAAAAAATTAAAAGCATGATGGGTAGGAATATTGGTTTCAACGTGATAAAGTAAATTCAAAAAAGCATTTTTCTTAAAAAAACACAATTTGAGCCAAACATGCATATTATCTGCTCGGAGCTTGTTAGTTTATGAACTTGTCACAGATTCATCACTTTGACCCCTTCGAGAGTATAAGTACGATTACTCAAAATATCAATATTTATAAGGTATAATTACATACAATTATTCGAATTACACAAAATTACTAGTAATCTTTTCTTTTGATACAAATTCCATATGGTCTGACATCACTATCTTCCTTGGAAACCCAAAACTTATGTTTGTCAATCTTCACTAAATTTGCTGGGTTCACCCGATTCTGAAATATCATAACATATTTCACCCCCTCAAACTTAAATTCTGGCGCATACAGTTTAGCTACGTTCACAACAGGCGTCGAATAAATACCACGTCCAAAAGCAAAACGTTTTCCTTTACTTAATAAATAGCCGTCCGCAGAAATTGATCTCGCATTATGCTTCGCAGTACCATGGTATGATACTGGCCAAGCATCTTCATCAGTGCCAAGCCATTTATCATCCCCATTATCGTACTTCCCGGTAACATTTAAGGCAATGCGTTTCCATCCGCATGGTCGTTGATACGGGACCCCACCACGCGTATACTGTCTTCCATTATCATCGATATTTGTAAAATCGTAATTATATTTTGGGTCTAATAAGGAGGAGTCCAAGTAATCGAATGTACATTCGCCACCACAAAGACGCAAAACAAGATGTAATGTAGCTAGGTTTGAAACTTTGTAGTCTGAAAGTGTTCTTTCGTCTTCCAATTGTATACCAGCATAAATTAAACGTTGTTGGTCTGGCGGAATACCTTCCTTGTCTTGAACCAACCGTTTTACATCACAAATTGTGAAATTTCGTCCGACCTTTAAAGCGATAGTTTGTCCAGTAAGTGTCTTGATGAAAAGTTGAGTAGTTTGTCCAATTTGAGTAGTTTGTCTAGTTTGAGTAGTTGGCCTAGTTTCGTCTGAAAGCGGCCCACCAACAAGATTGGATTGATGAAATGAGTCCAAGTCAATTTTTTGATAAATGCCGATTAATTCATTACGGGATTGCCTTTCGCGAAATTCTTTTTCTGAAACAAATTTATGGTTGCCCATTACTGCAGTGAGCGCTGCGTTAAGGAGGTCGAGGTCATGAGAATTGGACATCGTTGACAAGTTTACAGATATTCAAAGTAGGGGTGCGTTATATGTTAAAGAGTTTATGTGGCAAATATCTTTTGCCAAATCAGTTCGAGTCTCTTTATAGTCCACTATATCAGCTAAATTTATCGCGCGGTTTGCAAAAAGATATAGTCATGCGAATTTCAGTTAGTGTGGGAATCTGAGAGATAAATACTACCGCTACATTTCCGTGAACATGTATTTATCTTTTATCTCAAATATGTAATTTGATGTATATACTGATATCTCAGATTTTCAGATTTCCCAATTCGCATGACTAAACCTTTTGTGATCCACTAGAAAGGAGGACTATGATGCATAAATCTAAAGTTATCAAAAGTTTGTATTTTATATAAACTTTACTAAGAAGTAAATACAAAATTTAATCCGTGAAAGGGCCTATTCTATCATATTAACTGATAAATTTTGCATTTACTTCTTAGGAAAGAAGTTTATCCATTTTATAAAATACAAACGTTTTATGACTTTAGCTGTTATACACCATACTACAAAAGCTTAACGTGACACTAAACCGAGTAAAACATATTTGATGTCTTGGAACAATTCATATTGTGAGATAGGCATCTGCAAGTGACCATTTGACAATGAACACTGTTTCACTGGTTGATTTACATTCTCTTATCTTTTATAAACATACTTTTTATATTTCAGTTATCTTTTAGTAAGTACAACACATACTTTGTTATTTCTATAAATTTCTATTAAAGTTATTCTTCACTGATTTGTTTGTGCAATTTATTTATCGTAATTACATAATAAATAATTATAATTTTTTAATTATCAAAGTGGAAATAAACAAATGACACTTTATTTATTTGTCGTTTTATATTCAAGAACAATAGCCTAATTAAAATACAATTAAAGCCAAAATAATCTAAAAGCGCTGCAAACATACTATACATAACCAATAATAGACTACAGCAGTGGCAGTGTCATAGGACAGGGACACAGGCCGGGACGGGACATGTCTGGCATTTTTTATGTCCGGGACTTTAAGGTTCGCGTCTATTTGTATTAACGCCGGCACATCACTTGTTATTCCGGTCAAAGGACTTTAGTGTTAGCCTATGTTGAGATTGTTCATGTTCTGTGTACTGTATTATTTTTCGAATCGAGCTTTTGGCAATTACAAAGTAACTTTTGTATTTAGATTGGTAGTACTACTGGATATTAATATCAACATTAAGAAGATACAAAAATATGACCTCTCTAAATTAATAACATTCGTTTTATCTTTTAATTTTTTGCAAGTTTCTTTAAATCATATTAGGATGCACTTTAAATAGGGATGTTTAATGGTTTGATAGAAACCCGTTAAAACTGTAATTAGATACAATGGTTTAACCATTAAGACCGCAGTTTCTTAGTTGCTTTAATTTATTGGTTAAAGTTTGCATTACTGTAATTCTATTGGTAAAAAATTCATGAAACCAGCCAGGCCAGGTTTGAAACCAAACAATTTCAAATAGTTTTAATCTTATAATTAACAGCTTTTGAACCAACCGAACCACTATGGTACATAATATCTAAAGACATCAAACATTTGTATTTTATAAAATGTATAAACTTCTTTACTGAGAATTAATACAAAATTTAATCCGTAATATGATAGAATAGGCCCTCTCTGAGCATATTCACGGATTAAATACGTATTTACTTCTTGGTTGAGAAGTTTATACATTTTATAAATACAAATGTTTGATGACTTTAGATGTTATGCACCATAGCACTAGCGTTAGAGAATAAACTCTGATTTTAGAATGATTTCGATATGATATCTTATTGACGCTAAATGTTAACATTGACATTTATTACATCATAACGATAAATACTGTAAAAAAAACTACTATGAAGGTTGGCTTATTATTGGCTTCACACTAATAAATTGGCGAGATTTTATGAAACGTCAAGTATTCAAGATACTGAGCGAATTTTTATAGCGCATTCGTCAATATTAATGGCACAGTCGGAATATTTTTGCTATTGCTCTTTCTCCGATGCATGGGTAAACGAGAACCTAACAAACAAATCGTCTTCAAGAAACCAAATATTGTTAAGGTAATCTTTATTTTAAAGTAAAGTTTTAGAATTATATTAAATTGAAATCTATATCGATATGGTTATTATAAGATATATATACAGTGGTAAAACCGATTTATCAAATCATGGAGTGCCAACGCTTTTTTAGATTTGTTAGTTGTTGCCGATGAGTTGATACTTGAAGATTTAATTGAATATATTCAAGAATACCTTTTGGAGCAACATTCTGAATCTATGGCTGAGAATTTCGCTATGTTCAATCAAGTAGCTTTTCAACACAACTCTTGTAAAACTCCAGGAATTCTGTACGGAAATTGCATGCAAGAATCCGGCAGCAATTTTTAAATCTAGCGATTTTGTAAAAATTAGGAAGCAGCAATCATCTCTATGCTCAAACGATCTTAATGAAATTGAAATTTGGGAAAAGATTCTTGAATTGGGGAATCGCTCAAGTATCAGCTTCTAACAACGTCAATTTGTCGATTCCAGTGGATCAATGGTCACAAAACGAATTCAATCAACTCAGTGCTACACTCAAAAATTATTTACCATTAATGCGTTGCGTTTCTTTCATATAAACTCTGTTGATTTCTATATTGATAATTATGAAGTTTTCAAATAGTAAGAAATGAATAAAATTTTTTAGTCAATTTATTTTTATAAATTTCGTAATTTATTTTCGTTATCCTCTTTCAAGTAAATTAAAAATATCTTGTGTAGAGAAAGTGTGTTTATAATTTTTAAGAGTTCACTGAAATTAAAGCATTTCATCTTAATATTTTCAAATAAAATGTTGTATTTTCTGAGATAAATATTATGTGAAATTCTATCTTGATTCAGGATGTCAACAGTTTGGTTTAAAACTGTTGAGATAGTAACGGTAATGAGAATCGATAGTTTCGATTAATCGTTTACGAACTACATCTATAATCTTAATAAATAAGGATAATTTTTGGCCTTGCAAAAATTTTTGATATTATCGACGAACTAAAGGAGAAATAATAAAGAGCATTCTGGTCAGCATATATATTCATTTATGCAGATAATTTGTCAAAGTTACAAAAGTCTTTGATACTCATCGATGCCATTTGTTTAAACGAAGAATACATTAAAAAATTCTGGACTCCCTTCATTAATTAAGTAACAATAAGGCCTTTCTAAGCATTTGAACTTGCGTTTTGCGGTAGATGATGTTGCATGGGAATTTACTTGCCTAACGGGAGCTCATCTCACCTCAATCATCGAATGTCGGAATTAAATTACCCGAATACACCGGATTCTTCCCATTTAATCAGTTCTGCAAGCTTCAGATACTGGAATTATTGAGCAACGGTGTTCCATTTCCATTCCTGATATAGTGAAGTGGCGATTACTTTCTGTTTGGTCAGGTCTCATTAGCAAATGGTTACCAATGACATGCATTCGTTGACATTCTTTATTACTAACAATTCTTATGTCTAAATTGCTTGACGAAACAGCTACTTATTCGATATTTTGGATGATTTCCAAACTTTAAAGTTATACAGTTTGCACGCTTGCTCTTGGCTATCGATAATAGCAGGATTGACATCCTAGTAAAGAATGGAAAGAAAATTCATCATGAATGCAAAGTAAACAAACTAACTTATGAGGACATAATCAAAGCCCAGAACGATACCAAAGAATATAAAACCAGAGTAGATGGTTGATGAGCTTTGTTCCCTGAAGAGCATAAGATAATGAGACATATTGCTCGATTGCTATCCGAACATAAACATATTACATGCTATCCATGGCGTTAAGTTCTCAAACCGATCAAAACATTTTCACAAATCAATTGTAAGCAAATGAACAAATGTGAGCCTTGGAAATTATTTCAAATTGTATGAATATGAACATACTCAATTGAATTAAATATCTAGCAGTGTGGGCTGAGGTAGTTGTTTAATGCATTCTACAGTGTTTTCGAAACAAGATGCTGCACAATGTGCATGTCACATAAAAGTATAGAGGATGAACCAGGCGAGCTCTTCTCAATTGACGTTCTTCACACACATAAACCATTATCGTTACAAACACACTCGGAATAAATTAACTCATAATGCGACTTACAAAAAAAGCTCTATGAAGAATATATAAATCATCAATATTATCTTTAAAAATTTTACCTGTGGTGCAGGAACATTTAAATCGACAATAATCAACTTAACTAAGAAGTTTATTATTGTCGATTTAAGAGTTCCTGCACCACCATAGGTAAAATTAATACACATGATTTTAGTAAATGCACTTGCCGAGGTGATTGCAATGAATGTTTAAAACACATAATTGTAATAAATGTATTCGCTGTTAAGAAATCACTGCAATAAATGTTTCGATTATATGTCTCAAAAATAAAAATATCGAGAGTCTAATAATAGAATTAGACTATTTTTTGAATGGATCCCATTTGAAATATTCAATATCTTAGGTTTTGAAACAATTGCAATAAATACGTCAAATTACCGAAACCAAAACTCAACAGTTTATACACAAGTTTGAGTATTTACTACATCCCTAAATCAAAATATTCAATCTAATAAAATGTAGCTGACGAGATAAATATAACATTAATATGCAGCGAATTCTGTTATTTTTTTAATTGCATATTTTCTAGTTGTATATCTATTTAGAAGAAAGTTTGGAAAAAAGCGCATAATTATATCTATATATATATACTATGAAAGTTATATTTTATTAATTTGAAGCTAATAATTTTTCAATAGTTGGATATAGCAAAATAAAATAAAAAATATCAAATTTTTACAAAAAATTTACTGCTGTCAAAATGAAGATATGTCCTGGTGGCTTTTTAATATAAAATACTATAATTGGTCTATTTGCTTGATGAATTAACAATATTCATATACGCCAGGTTATCCTGATCGGAGTTTGCAGAAACATCTTGTCAACATTTGCAAGCTAATTTACCGATTAATGAGCAAATCTGTAACAATACATTTCATGTTAGAATTATGTTAACTTCTTAACTAAGAAGTAAATCCAAAATTTAATTGGTAATATTATATATATAAAAGGATTTTCTTGATAATTGTTGATTTAAAAAAGTTCCTGCATCATAAAATCGTTATTTTTTGTAGCATTCGATTTATTTTTTAGTATTCCAAAGCATCTCCTTTATAAAGTATAATATTTTTGTTCTTTGCTTTTTATTATGGGAATTTGATAAGAATTATTACAATATAGTGAATACTTTGTTCAGTTGGCCATTGCTTTTTATTATGGGAATTTGGTTGAAATTATTATAATTTGGCAAATACTTCATTTGATTGATCATTGCGTTTCATTATAATTACTTTGGAATCAGATACAGAGAATTTAACCAAATTTGCCAATTGTGAAATTTAGTTTCTTTCTGGTTTTTGCTTGTTTTTGTCTTTAATTAAATCAGTAACTGTTCGGATAATTCTTAAATAAGAATTGTAAAAGTATTATACAAAATAAATTATAGTAACAATTATAATTTATAATATATAAAAAGCTTTGTGACAGTATTTGTTCTAAACTTTCTATTCATTCTATATTGATATTGATTCTAAGCAAATATAAAGTCTTAAAAATATGTACAAATAAATCTCTCTAAATGCACTCTATAAGTGCACACTCTCTCTAAATATATAGCATAACTGGATCCCAGCTTATAAGAGCTCTATAGATTTTACTTTTTATAAATACACACCCTTTCTAAATGCATATTTTGCTATAGTTCCAAGAGGAATGCATTTAGAAAGATTTGTCTATAATTTTCTAAGTAAATAATAATAATTCAAAAAAACTCAAAGCAATTATAATATAAAAAATCTTAAAAATAGTTTAATATAATAAAGATTTATATATATTAAAATAATAAATATATAGTATATGTAATTTAATTTGTTGTTAACTATATATTAAGTTCAATATTAATCATATTATCAACTAAAAAAATTTCTAAAACAACTAAAAAATATCAATCAATTATCATTTATCTTCAATTAAATATAAAAATTTCTAATATTCAAAAAAGTTCAATTTTATTCATTACTATAAAAGATTTGAAGTGAATAAGAATAAGATTATTAAAAACAATCAGTTAAATCTAAAAAATACTATATAATTTTTAAATATAATAAAGAATTATATAAAATAATATTAATTAACTTTCATAATTAAATTAATAATTATAATTATTATAAAACATTTTTTATAATTTAAAAAAAATATTGATATTATACAAAAAAAGTAAAAATATATATTAATAATATTATACTTGCATTATCAATATATCTATTAAAAAGAAAATATTAATTATATTAACAGTATCTTGGTAATATATTCAAATTAATTTTATTGACTTTCATAATTTTGCTTGTATAAATAATAATTTTATATGATTATTAATATATATTATATATTATATATTTTCTAAATTCTTTATTATAATTTTTATAAAAATAAAAAAGCTTTCATTATTATAACATATCTTATTAAATATATCTTCAAGTTTTTTAATTTACTAATTATTCTCAAAAATAATAATCATAAAAAATTTATAATACAAATTATTATACAAATTTACAAGATTCTTAATATCAAAATCAAGTATAAATATTTTTATTATTTACAAAAATAAGCTCAAATTAAAAAACTTAATCAAATTTTTAATTACAGATTCACTAAGTTACTTTAAATTAACATTATTAATATTTTTATTATATTATATAATTTCATTATACATAAAATATACAAAATATATAATTATAAATTCTGAAAAAAAATTAGTTTAGTTTGAATTTAGTTTAATTCAAGCTTGAATTTGACTTGAATCTAACCAAAAATCTAGTTTAAAAATTTAAATCTTATTAAATGTCTGATTTGAATTCAAATAAATATTCAATAATATTTTAAGTAAACTTTTAGATTATAACTAAAGCTACAAATTGATATAAACTAATTAATATTTAGAGTAAATATTCAAAAAGTTATATAGATTTAAAAAATATTTTGAATTATTTATAATTTTAATTTACTTTATTTATTTAAATTATATATATAAGTAAAGTTATAACTCATATTTAAAGCTATAAATTAGTATATAATACTATATACAAACTCAAATTAAACTCAAATCAGACTTGAACTCATACAATAATTTAGTTTGAGTTTAATTCAAATTTTGAATCTTTCTTGAACTCAAGTCAGAATCTAGTTCAAATTTAGTTTAAATTTCAAATCAAATTTGAATTCAAACAAAAGTTCAGTTTATAAAAATACTATATAATCACATATTATATGAAATTATTATTAATTAAAAAATATATTATATTTACTATATATCTAATATTACAAAAATCAAAGTTGATAATTAGATGTTGGTACTTATATTATTGTATAATAAATTTTGATCAAATATTTTACTGAACTATTCATACTTATATTATTAAATTATAAATATCTTATATCTTATTAAAAGAATCAAATCATATAGAATGAGCAAATAAATAAGTGAGCGAATAAACAAATAAGTAAATGAATAAGTGAATAAGTAAATGAATAAGCGAATATTAGAATTTAAGTGATCTAGTAAATATAAATTCATATAGCTGATGAATTATATTTGAATATATATAAAAGTAACATATATCATAACTATTAAAATTAGATTAGAACAAGTTTTTTGATAGTAATATTCTTAATTATCATCTTATAGCTAGTTATTACATAGTTTTGATTATTCATATGAACAAAATTTGCACTTTATATAGAGTAAGAAGTTAAGCACAAACTCTTTTCTACATCTTTTTTGACAAAGTATTCTTATTTCTTGTATAATTACTTCAGTACTATTGTCATAAGTATTATATAGATCTTAAATTAATATTATAATAATTTAAGCAAGATTATTAAAAATGCTATAAAAATAATTACTTAATATTAGATTATTTGAACATAATTATAATAAAATCTATTAAATATTATATTAAATAAAAAAATTATTATTATAATTCATAAATCTATCTTTAAGATTATATTACTATTAATACATTACTTATAAACTCATTTTTGATCTTGTATTGCTAATAATATATTATTTATCTTCAATTTCACATTGCTAATAATATGAATATTATAATCTTTATAACTTTAATTCTGAAATTTTGAGAACTCTTTTTAGCAATTCAGATTATTACATTAAAAAAACACAACTATTATTAATTTTTAAGTAGTTTTGTCACTAGTACTTTTAGTACTTATTCACATTCAGTCTAATAATTATAAAGTATTATTATTATTTTAAATTATTGTTAAGATATTAAAAGTTTTTCTTTAAATTTTTATAATTATCTTTGAGTATTTCAAAAGTCAATCAAAACAATAACAAAAGTTTGGTGCTTTTTTTATGGATCAAAATCTCAAAAAAGCATTATTTTAAAAGCACTATTAGAATAATTATTAATCCCTTATGTGAATTGAAATTTTGAAATATTATAAAAGTTTCATTATAAAAGAATAATTATTAGTAAAAAAATCCTTTGTAAATTATATCAAAAGAATATTGAGTAAAATATTTATAGTCGTAACCAAAAGTATCTGACCCCTTCTAACTCTCCAAAAAATTAAATAAGTTTTATTTTTTTAAAAAAATATAAAATACATTACTAACTATGATATTTAGTACATAGTATAATCGCCATTCGCATTTATTAGTTCAGTTATACGACGTTTCATACTTTCTACCAATTTTGTGACGAGCTCAGTCAGAAGACAGTTCTATTCTTTGATAATTTTGCTCTTTAACTCTCTAATTGTCCGAATTTTTTTTCTTGCAACCTTTAGTTTCACTAACTGCCACATATTTTCTATGAGATTTTGGTCCAGAGACATCGACGACCAGGGAAGTATTTTTACGTTGTTTTTCGCCTTCCATTTTTTCACGATTTTCAAAGTGTATTTGGGATCATTGTCTTCTTGCAAGATCCAGTCTAAGTTGTCCTCACCAAAAAGCTGGGAGATGGAAGGCAGAAGATCCCGCTCATAAATTCTACACATAAAATCAGCATCAAGGTTCTGCTGGAAACACACCAATTTGCCAAATCCTGAAGATGAAAAACATCCCCATATATGAACCTTCTGAGGATGCTTAACCAAATGAAAAATTTTTTTCCTTCCAATGAATTGCCAAACCTTTCTTTTGTGCTGAAACAGCTAGAATGTACTTTTATCTGTAAAAATAACTTTGTTCCAATCAAAATTTTGATGCTTTTTCATCCATTTTAGTCAGTTTTCTCAATGCTTCTCTTTAAAAAGTGGTTTAGAGATGGTGTTAGTATACTTACCTCCAGCCTCATGAAGATGTCATCTTATAGTTTTCCCACTAATCTCAATATCTCGTTATTTCATATTTTGTTATATTTGAGCACTTGTTATATCATGTTCCTTCTTCGCTATATTCACAATTTGTTCATTTTGTTTTGTTATTGTGACACGTAATCGACCTGATCTTGATTCATCGCTCAAATTTTCATTCTCCCGATATTTTTGGATTCAATAAATGACTATAAACTTGCTACAATGAATCTTGGAAGCTATTTTTCCATAACTCCACTTTGATCCATTTGAATGTTCATGCAAAAAAGTGATTTCATATTGTTTAACAAGAGAAATTTTCATTTTTTTGAGATAAAAATTCGATAATAATAGACTCCTTAAAAAAAGTTTCACAAACCTATAAAAGTACTGGTAATCATGTATCATATTACACTTCACGTATGAAAAGTTTGGTGAGTTATCATAATATAATTTTGGGTAAAGCTGAAGGATCAGATACTTTTGGCCATGACTATAAGTAATATAAAAGAATTTTTAATCAAGTATTCACCAAAAAATCCTCTATAAATGAACAAAGTTATTAATTATATCTTTTTAATTTTTCAAACTGGATCCAATACAATCAACTGACATTGAAATAAATTATGTATTTTGAGAATTACAAAAAGAAATTAAGTTAAAAGTAAATCTCAATAAAGAACAAGTAAAAGAAATAAAAGATCAATTAACAGAAATCTTTAGTAAAATCTATGTGAAAGATCCAATTATTAAATCAATAAATTAACTTATCCAATTATTGAGAAAATATTTCTAATGCAGTGAATTGGTAATATAAATATATATATATATAATCTTTAACAAGAAATTATTATAAACTTTATTATACAAAAAAAAACATATTATCAATAATAAAAACTTCAAGAACAATTAGCTAAACTACAAAATTTAGAAAATCAAATTATAATTAAAAATAACTTATATTTACCAACTTCAGAAGGAAATTTTAAAGAAAAAAATTCAGAAAATCAAGTAATTCAAGTAATAGAAAAGATAGTAAAGAAGAATCTGAATTAATCATAAATAATATACAATTTAATCAGATAATGACTGGGTTAATCAATCTGACAAATGCTATTCAAGTACAAATTAATACTGTTTCATCAATAAAAAAAGTATTCTTTATAAAAATTATTGATTTTTATAGAGATATCCAAGATTTTATTAAATAATTACAAGATTTAAAAGTATATGTCAAGCTAATAACATATTCAATATTAAAAAAAGATAAATTATTAGCACATATTTAAAAAATTCTACCAGAACATGATTAGTCAACAAAAAAATCACTATTACTAATTAATCAACTCAATGAAATTCAAATGACATTAATAATTATACTGATTAAGCTGTTTTCTTTACATATCAATTCAAACAGATATTCAAAATTGTTAATAAAATCTATAAATGATAATAATAATTAAATTAATGTAAGCAATTAATAACTGAAAAGTAGAACAATACTCAGTTACTATTAGAAAATTACTTTATTATATTAATTTTGATAATAGATATTCAGAATATTTTAAAGTAATAATATTCATTGAAGATTTAAAACCAGAAATTAAATTCTTTATTAATTCAACTAGATCAGCTATCTTAAATAATATTATTCATATTGCTCAATTATATAGATCAAATTATTAATAAATTAGAGAACTAAATTCTATTCAAACAACATCTAATAATATAAGTCTATTAAATATTTTAATACCTCAATCACCAGTTGAAAATAATATAGCTCAATTTTTGCAATAATTGAAAATTTTGATAACAAAACTAAAAAATTTATCAATATCTGATAACTAAAATCAAAATCAGAATAGATCAAACAACAGATATAACAATAATAACAAAAATTATTTAAATAATTAAAGAAGAAACTATAATAATAACAATAATAATAATGTACTAACAGCTTGTTATAACTGTGAAAAAATTGAACATATCATTATTAATTGTCAAAGCAAAAGAGATAATAATCATAATTAATAAAACAATAATCAAAATTACAATAATAATAATAATTGATACCAGAATAGAGACAATAATAATTAACAGTTTAATTATAATAATCAAAATAATAATAATTAACAAGAAGCTTTCTTAAATATTGAATAGTCTTTAAATTCCTAAATGTACTTCAAGAAGATGAACATATATTACAAACTAAAAATCTTTAAAACAATTTTTAGAACAACTATTAATTAATAATGAAAGTGAAAATAATAAAATTAAACACTATATTATACTGAAAAAGTAAAGAATAGAAATACTACAATAATTATAAATAGTAGAGTTATTAGCAATATTATATTCAAAGCATATTTAAATAAAATTAATTGGAAGATTCAAAAATTAAGTAATATTAATCTTATTGAAATTAATAAAAATAAAGAATAATTACTTGGAGAAATAATAGATCTATCAATAATATTAGATAACAAAAACTTGAATATTAATACTCTAGTAATTGAAAAAGAAGAGTATAATCTTCTTTTAGAAAATATTTGAACTCATAAATATTAAGTAATAGTAGATTAAAAAAAAAGACTTGACTTTTGAAATTAATAATTAGAAAATAAAAATATCAGTTTCTTGTCTTAAACAAAAAATATAACAGATGAACAACAAAACTTATACATTCAAAAAGATGATATTGAAATTAAAATCTATCTTGACAACAAGAAAGGTAAAGAACTTAAAAAAGTATATAATATTAATACAGAATTCAATTTCAAATATTCAAAAAATAAACTATTAGAAATTTAATCAGAAAAAATAATACTAATTAATAGTTATATTATTATAAAAATATCTGAAAATATTTATTATTAATTCATATCAAGATCATCTTTAGCAAAACAAGAAATTGAAGTAAAAGGTAAAACAATCAATACTGAATATATTAGCAATATTGAAGTGATATTTCAGATCAAACATATATTATTTAACCAAATGAAAGATTATTCAAGCTATATTCTTACCATTAATAAAAATTTCCAATTTAAAAATCATTAATACTTGAAAAGAATTAGAAAATTCAGAAAGAAATCAATAAGGATTTGGTTCATCAGAAAGATTCAATTCAAATTTTGATTTTGAAAATGAATTGAAATATGAAATTGAAGAAGAAAAAATTTCAGATTAACCACTTTTAACAATTAAAAAAGAGTAAAATAATCAAATAATTCTAGATATTCAAGTAATAAAAACTATACTTAACTTGAAAATCAATAACTATTTCATTTAATTTTCAAAGAATTGAGAAAAAATGAATATCAAAAAATGCTCTTATAAAAATAATAAGACACTCAAAAATTGTCTCAAATGCAATTAAGAACAAAATTTATATTAACAACTCAAAATAATTCCTGAATTATTATTCCAATTTATAATAAATGAAAAAACTAACTTAATTAAGGAATAATAACAACAGATAAATTAATTATTAGCTGAATATAGTGATCTATTTGATATAACAGATTCTAGAAAAACTAATATAGTCCAACATGAAATTAATACTAAAACAAGTTGATTAATAGTGTTATTATAGTAACATAAATTTCTCTAATTTGATAATCTTTTATTGATTATGCGAAATTCTCTTTTTCTTAATTTTTATCATTTATCACCTGATTATCATTATTTTTATCCAATCATATAATTATCTCACTTTTATTTTATTATTCTAAATCTTATATTTATATCCTAAATATCATATTTATTCCCTTTTTCTTATTTCTATATACTTTTATCACCCTAAATCTGAGAT
>CAJVPL010000852.1:0-19142 GCA_910591945.1 Ambispora gerdemannii | reverse complement strand
CGATTTGGTAATAACAAAAATAACCAATAGCATTGCGTATTTTCGGAAATTTCTACTGTAATAAAGATTAAGGTTAATAGGGATGGTGATCCAGGTTATATATAAAATTGTCTTCTCGACATTTTTCATTAGTTCTACGGACATTTCTCGCATTTTTCATTTTTTTGTGTCGGTTTGTTTTGCCGGGTTGATCAAAAATTTATGCATTCTTATTATCATAACAAAATCGGTGGGGGGTACATAAATGCACGCCATATCTGATTCTGTATACCTCTGAGTCACATTTAATCATGATAATATTGGAAACTGATCAAATAAAAAAAAAAAAACTATAAGCGGAAAAATAAAACAGATTAACGATAACCTAATAACCTAACAACTTAACAATAATGAGTAGTGCAGAGTTTCTAGCTCAAGAACAAGCAGCCTTCGATTACGAAGTCAAAGAAGTCGAAAGATGGTGGCAGTCACCTCGTTTCGCTAAAGTAAAACGACCATACACTGCCGAACAAATAGTATCAAAACGCGGCAGCATAAAGCAACAATACGCCTCAGACACCCAGGCAAAAAAACTATGGAAACTCTTGGAACATCATCACAAGAACAAAACTGCCTCACATACCTTTGGCGCGTTAGACCCGATCCAGGTGGTACAAATGGCGAAATATCTCGAGACTGTTTATGTGTCCGGTTGGCAGTGTTCATCGACCGCTTCCACCTCTAATGAACCGGGCCCAGACCTTGCGGACTATCCAATGGATACGGTTCCGAATAAAGTAGAACATTTGTTTTTGGCCCAGCAGTTTCATGATCGTAAGCAGCGTGAAGCTAGGTTTAGTGTTGATTTGACATCTCGTGCTAAACTTCCATTTGTTGATTATCTGAGACCGATTATCGCGGATGCGGATACCGGACATGGTGGTATTACGGCTATTTTGAAGTTGACTAAAATGTTTGTAGAACGTGGTGCTGCTGGAAGTAAGTCTTTTTATTTCGATCTAGAATACTTTTGAATATTTCTAACTCATATACTTTACACTATACCTTAGTCCACATTGAAGATCAAGCACCAGGTAACAAATAGATACTATTCAACATTTTTCAGTAATATGGTATTCAAAGCAATAAACTAATAAACTTCCATCAGGTACTAAAAAATGCGGTCACATGGCTGGAAAAGTACTAGTTCCAGTCTCGGAACATATTAACCGTCTAGTCGCCATTCGCGTGCAATTCGACATAATGGGAGTCGAGAACTTGATAGTAGCGCGAACAGATTCTGAAGCAGCCACACTAATCTCTTCAAACATCGACTCCCGTGATCACCCATTCATTATCGGTTCAACAAACCCCAATCTTCGTCCATTAGTGGAAGTACTGGATAAGGCGCACGCCGAAGGAAAACTTGAAGAAGAATCATCCGCGATCGAAAACAAATGGATGCAGGATGCCGGACTGAAACTCTATTCTGACGCGATTGCTGATCTAATAAAAGCATCTAATAAACCTAATAAGAGTGATCTTTTGAAACAATGGAATGACAAAGTCTTTGAGTTACCACACAATGAAGCTAGAGTGTTTGCTAAGTCTCTTGGATTTGAGGTCTTTTGGGATTGGGATTTGCCGCGTACTCGTGAGGGTTTCTATCGTTATCAGGGTGGTACCAAGTGTGGTATTGCTCGTGCCGTTGCTTATGCACCATATTGCGACCTATTATGGATGGAAACAAAGAGTCCAATCTACAACCAGTCTAAAGAATTTGCAGAGGGTAAATTGATTACTTTTTCAGTTATTAGCTTATTTTTAAAGATTTAATGTTCATTTTGAAATTAGGTGTATTAAGCAAGTATCCTGATGCGTGGTTAGCGTACAATTTGTCGCCCAGTTTCAATTGGGATGCAGGTAATTAATAGTCATTTTCGTTACTGAGTAATCATTCACATAAGAAAACTAATAATGTATTTTTATTAATAAAGCTGGCCTGAAAGATGAACATATTCGCTCCTTTGTCAGTGATTTGGGTCAACTCGGCTTCGTATGGCAATTCATCACAGTCGGTGGTCTTCACTCGAATGCCTTGGGTGTAGGCAAGCATTATGACAATTAATCTACTCTTAATAAAATATAGGTTATGATTAATTAAACTATTTTCGCGATTATACAAATATAGATGTATTTGCGCGTAACTTTGCAAAAGATGGCATGTTAGCGTACGTAAACCGTATTCAACGTCTTGAACGTGAGAATGGCGTCGAAGTGTTGCATCATCAAACTTGGTCCGGAGCCAACTATTATGACTCATTAAGTAAGTTTTTTAATCAATATTCAGTACAAATTTGTCATCAATGAATTAACTATTTTTTGCTATTACGAAATAGTCAAAGTTATACAAGGTGGAATTGCCTCGACAGCCGCAATGGGTAAAGGAGTGACTGAGGATCAGTTCAAAAATTAGGCAGGTTATCTGCTTTAAAAATGCAATTTCTAAAATAATTTAGTAATCATTTAAATGTTTGTCTCACTGTTCCGGGGGGGTTGATGTTTTTTTCTTTAATAATTAATTTTGATAGAAAAAAATATATTTCGGTATTTATTGGTCTTCAGCCAGATTAAAAGAAAATGATTTCTTTTATATTGTTCTTCAACAACCAACCTCTTATATAATCCACGAAGTGATCCACGTAACCCACCCAATACCCACATCCAACACACGTCTCTTTAAAATATAAAGAACCACCAGAATAAAAACAAACAATCCAAACAGAATTAATAATCGATCCGTCCAATCACTTTGTTCCAGTTTTGTGATTAGTTGTTTCGAGCCGCGTACTACCGCGGTGAATCCTCGGAATTCATTATACGTACTTTTTAGTATTCGCGATGAATCCTCTATTTGTTATGATATTAAATTAGACATCTATAATAGTGGAAAATTAAACAACAAAAAAATTAAATACCTAATGATTTTGCAGAATAAGCACTTCTTTCGATTTCTTGTTGCATTAACTGTACCGTGCGTTGTAACGTTTTTGTTACATCATCAGTAGCACGTAATACTGAATCATCCGATCTTTAAAGAATAAAGTAAATGAAATCAATAATACACCTCCATAAATACACATTTTTTATTAATTGACTACATACGAGAGATTTCTACGTCTCATCTCATACGCTTCTCCTTTTCTCCCCTCGCCAAGTGCAAACAATTGTAATTTTGCCTCTCTTTCAATATTTTGTTTCGAGGTTAAGATCGCTCGACGTAAAGATGCTTGAAGTCTGTTTGTCGTATACAATGAATTAACAAAAACTCTTTCTTGTTAATTTACAATTGATCAACCGATGAATTTAATGAAAAAATAATTGCGTTTAGCGATGAAAAGACAAACCCAACTGTTTATATTGATCTTCATTTCTTCGTAATCGCTGCAAAATTGCTTGACGGTCTTTATCGCGATCTTGTTCTTCTGCAAGTTGTTTCATACCCTACTTATAAAAAGAAGGAAAATATTTTCATAGCAAAAAAACATACATATACGAGTATCCGTTAACAAAATTTGATGAAATAATAGAGCAATTAACTCCCATTACCTCGATAAGTTTCCCCAAGTCTTTAACACCCACACGAATCAAACTAGACACTTCTTGTTGTTCCGATAATTCTGTGACATTAGTTAAATTTGTGATGCTTGCCTCTAGATCTAACTGGAGTCTATTGATTGTTTCAAAGTGTCGAAGAATTTCCAGTGAAAGCGAAGTCATTTTATTTCTATCTTGTAAGTTACCCTTTGATACACAATGTACCTCTAACACTGCCGATCATATCGATTGTAATATTACCGGAAACGTCACCTTTAAGATCTTTGTGATTATTATTTTACTTTACCAAAATACTTGAATTTACCTGGACTTTAAAACACTATGCGAATCGTCATAACTACTGAAACGGGTGAATTTCACAATGTTGAGGTTGACTCGCAAATCGAGTTAGAAAACGTCAAAGCTTTGATAGAAGCAGAGGTATGCACAATTCTATATTCACAAGTATCTTAACTTAGGTGAATGAGCTCTTTCTGAAACACCCTTTAAAAATCATTTTAGACAGGCATTTCAACATCTGATCAAATGCTTCTTCATAACGGAAAAGAGTTACCAGATCCAAAAAAAACGTTGGAGCAATATGGTGTGATTCAAGATAGCATTCTATTAGTCAAAAGGAAATTCCCGGTCAACAACTCTGCAGCAACTTCCGGTGATGGTGGTGTTCAGTAAGATTACTTCTTTTGCGTCAAAGACAATATATAATATTGAGTTTGATTTGAAAGACTTTAACAATAATAACGATCATACTCTAGTGGAGCCCCTGAGTATGCTGAACAGATGCGGCAACATATCCTGGGAAGACCTGATATTTGGAATCAGTTATCTCAAGTATTATTCTCACTATTTAAATTTTTATTATTGTTTAAATTTTATTCAAAAGCCTAATTTTAATGTATATCACATCATTCCTATTGATTATTACATGATCAGACTCAACCGGATCTCGCACATGCCGCATTAAATGATCCCGATAGATTCGCTGTTTTACACAGACAGATGGAGCAACGTCGTGTAATAATTTGGTTTAAACATATAACCAGTCGATCGTATTACTGTTATTGGGAAAAACTAATCTTAACATACAAAAAAATAGAATTTGCTTAACGCAGATCCTTTTGACATTGAAGCACAACGAAGAATTGAAGAAGAGATAAGGCAAGCTAATGTTATAGCAAATCGGGAAGCTGCGTTAGAACACACTCCAGAAGCTTTTGGAAGAGTAAGCTCTATTCATCGTGATATCCATATATATCGCAACTTTGAATCTATGTCCGGTTCCCGCAAATTTTGATCAGCCCAGCAAACCAAATTCGACACAAGGAAATGAAAAATGTTAAAAATACGGGGAGCAGATGCCAAAATCTAGCTTGGTGTACTAATAAAATTTGTTAGGGAGGCAATTTTACCTATAGACTTAGCTCTAGTTCTAACCCTACCAATCAAATACACACATAGTTGGTAAGAGACCCAGAGTATTTTGCAAGATGAATTATGATCACTTTTTTAATTATCCTAAACCTTTAACATTACAGTAGGATTTTCCGTGATCGACCAAACCGGGCACAGATTTAAATTTCGCATATATACATACATCTCTTCTTGTTTACTAATTTGTCGTTATTAATTTAGGTCACCATGTTGTATATTAATGTTGAAGTAAATGGCCACCCAGTAAAAGCATTTGTTGATTCTGGCGCGCAGGCAACAATTAGTATGTAAGCTCTTGTTAAAATTCAATACGTTATTTCTATTGGCTCTATCGTATTGCGTCTCTAGCTACTTTATTTACCTAATGATGCAACATTTGATTTAAGTGAGTCCATCATGCGCGGAAGCATGCGGGTAATTACTTTTACTTTTATTTTTTTTTGTTTGTTTTAATCTATAACCAGTAATAACAGTATTAGTATTGAAGCTCTGGATCTCATCTTGAATTGAAGCTCACAATTATGATTAATTAATTAAATGCAGAATTATGAGGTTGGTAGATACACATTTTGCCGGTGTCGCGAAAGGAGTTGGCACTGCAAAGATTCTTGGGCGTGTGCATAACGCGCCAATTCGTGTTGGCCCTGATTTATTTTTGGATAGTTCTTTTACGATAATGGAGGTCTGTTTGATTTTATTGATTTTATTTTTGTGGTTAGATATAATCGATTTACGCGGTGTTCTATTACTATTATTAGGGACGAGGCGTGGAATTGTTGTTTGGACTGGACATGTTGAAGCGTCATCAGGTTAGCCTTTTTTTTTTTAATTTACTACTAGTAGCGTTTTCCATTAATTATACAATTCAAATTATAAAAAGGCTTGCATCGACCTGAGGAGAAATTTGTTAATTATCAATGAAAAAGAAATCCAATTTTTAGCCGAGCACGAGTTACCAAAAAGTGCACTAATGGATGAATTTGCCGATGAAACCCCAGTTGCTACGCCATTACCTACAAACGACGCGTCAACTAGCACCACCCCTATCACCTCCACCACCTCCACCACCACTACGACTAATGCTCATACAAGTAATAGTGCTAACACCAACAATAACCTAACAAACTCGAATACAACGGCACCACCGCCATTAGGTAGTACACCAATACCAGTTAGTAATTCTGCTGTTCCGCTATCGTCTGCTACTGCGGAAACAGGTGAGATAAGCAAATTCCTATTTGTTTTTTTCTTGGTTAATATATATTGGTTTTTTGATTATTTGAAATTAAAAAAAAATATAATATAGCACAATCAAATTATCCCGAAACAGATATTGAGAAATTGATCTCGTTGGGAATCCTTCGTGAACAAGCTATTCAACTTTTAGATGCAGCAGGAGGCAATCCGGACTTGGCTGCGAGTTTCCTTTTCAATGATTTATAAAATGTTTATTTATAGAAATTACAAGTTTATATATTTGATGGGCCGATATAAGTTAGGAGTATGATAATATTTGAATTTTGTGATAGCAGTAGTAGCAAATAGTTATTTATTTATTTTACTAATGAAATAAAAAATAAAAAATCAAAGTTCTCATAAATTAATGATTACAAATAAATAATTAGTTATTATATTTTTATGATGAAGACGAAGAAACTTTATTCATCCGCCTTTCCTCCTCATTGACCATATTTTTCCATTCCTGGAATCCATGTGGCTCTTTGCTCGTATTAACGCTGAATGCCGCGGCAGCTAACACAACGATAATTGTGACACCTTGAGCGTACATACGTGCCTGAACCAGTTTTTGAGAAGTAGTCAAATATCTACATAACAAAATTTTAGTAATTCCGTATTTTTAATAATTTGGTATAAATAATTCTCTTTGATGAAAGAAAAACATACTTATTTCGATACAGCGAAGCCATTGAACCAACCATTGCCAATCCCCAAGTTCCAACAACAATAGGCCACTTGTGCTTATTCAACCAAATTTTTACTGCGTCTTCACGCGATATGGTAACATAGTTGTCATTACGTACTGAGCGTTCATCGTATTCGCCGTATTTTTTTCGTTCAAAGTCAATTGAAGCTTTTTCGGCGGCAACTATGAATACAGCTGTTGTGACTATAATAATTCGACAATTACGTGCGTTCAAGTATAAGTTGTCAAGTCAGAAGGAATGAAAATGGCAAGAGAAAAAGGATAAAGAGCTCACATGAACTAACGAGAAAAGCTTTCAGTGGAAGAGTTAATGAGCGAAAATTTCGCGAGTATTTATGCCCAATGAAAGATAGACCGAGTCCGGCGCCTAATCCAATAAGACCTTTTTGCAGGCCTTGGCGAATGGTGTAGTCGTAATGCTCTATTTTTTGTGACTTGTATTATTTTCTTTATTTTTATAAAATCAAGTTGGTATGTGATCTAATTACCTTTTTCTTCTTCTTTGGTGATAAGTTTCATTTTACTTTTAGTGAGGGGATCAGCTTTCGACGAGCCTTTAATTGGAAAATTAGATCGGTGTCATTTCTAGTTCAACGTTAACGTCAATAATAAATATTTGGATCTTCAACAAATACATTTAATTATGATTATCATATCATGCGCTTACAAATATCTAATTAGTGATGCACTAACTCAAATAACTCAAATGAGTAATAATTCTAATTTATATGATCATCGACTTGAGCCGACTAGTATTTTGCTGCCGGCTTGGATCACTATCTAGTAACGAAAACTTCACTTAGATCTGTCTCGATCAGAATCATATTATATTTCTCTAAAATACATACATTCTTACAACGTGGAAGCAAGAAACATCGGCGGAGAAATTTCATCTCGTTTCTCTTTACCCAAAAGTTGCTCAACAATTGTCAAAGCAAAGAGAAACGCAGTACCAGGACCACGACTATAAAAGAAAATTAACGTTAAAGTACTGATGAAGCAGAATAAAAGAATAAGCAAATTATCAATCAAAAAACTAACCTTGTAATAACATTATTATCAACTATAGCACGATCCTCTCTAAACTGATATTCTATATACAGAATGAAACATCAAAATTTGCTAATATTAGTAATAGTCTCATTCAAACCAAGGTTCTAAGATTATATATATATAACAAAAATATCAACCAGTTTCCAACTCTTTCTGTACCACAGGGTGACAAGTGATACTACCACCTTTGTTAATGTTCGAGGACTTGATGGAGATTGGACCTTATAACATTTTGTTTGGAAGAAAAGAAACATAAGTTGATTGGAGATGTATGGATATAAATTATATTTAAATACCAGCACAAATTGCCGCAACAATTTTCCCAGATTGATGAGCATTCGCCAATAACTTTTGAACGTGTTCGTTTGACGAAATAGTTTTCGCTCCGCCCAAACCACCAGGTACAATAATTACATCAAAAGTATCCTTGTTATAAAAATATTTTTTTATTAATTAAATGAAATTTAAAAAAAAAGAGAAACAAAGTAAGAAAAAATACAGGCGATACGGTAGGCCAAAGATTCTCAAAAGGAACATCTGGAATAATTTTAACACCGCGACTGCACGTGGCAAATGTTTGTTCTTTGAGTGCGACACCTGCAACTGTCACTTCAATTGAGGCGCGTCGAAGCACATCAACTATTATGCAGAAAACTCGAGTTGGTTTGATTTTGATCAAAGCGTATATAGGATATTAGATTATATAAATACAACAACGCTCATATGATGCGTTACTTGAAATGACCGCTTCCATTTCTTCGCTTCCGTCTGCTATTAACACCAGCGCTTTTTTGTTCTCAGTAGACATGTTTTATTATCATATGTGAAAAACTACACACAGACCTATGATAAATCACCGTGCATATGCATTATTCTTTATCGAGTAATGTTTTACTTTGTTTATTTGTATATAAAACACTCGTTATTCATTCTTCTTTCTATTCATAATGTTCTTACCATGAAATGAATTATCGTGAACAAATAATTGGTGCATATCATATGGAGAGCAAGGCTTCAGCTATTGCCTCTACCCTCACTATCTCAAAGCAAACAGTACGTGGTACAATTAATTGGTTTAAGAAAACATCCTGTAAAACGCACTGGATGACCAAAAATTTTATCAGGATGTGATAAACGAAGTTTAAAGTGTATTGTAAAAAAAGATCACGAACTTTGCTTATTAAAATTACCAATCAACTCCATGCATATATTAATACTTCAATTCACTCTAATACACTCGTAATTATGTGAAATTATTCTCATTCGAATCTCACTATGCAAATCACAAACCTTTTTTAACTATTCAGCATAAGAAAAAATCTGTTACAATGGTGGTGCAAAGGAAAGAAAAACTGAAATGATGAATGGCACCAAATCGTATGATCAGATGAATCACGATTTCCCTTTAGACGGACGTACAAGAGTGGCGAAAAAAAAAACTTGGAAGGTTGTGTGGTTCCAACAGTAAAATTTGATGGCGTATCGTTAATGTCCAAATATTCGGTTCATTAGATGAGTAATCATTCTTATACAACTTTTCAGCAAGATGATGCTTTCTGTCATACTTCGCATTATAGTCGTTGGTGGATGCAAACACAGTATTCCAGTTTAGAATGGCTGCAATTTAAATTCAATTGAACATATATGTGATCATTTAGATCACCAACTTAGAAAAAGGGAGCCTCTTCCGACCTCCAAAAAGGATTTATTGAGGTATATGGCAAAAAGTGCCTTTGGATGTTGTACGCAATTTAATTTCCAGTATGCTGCGACTGTGATTAAAGCTAAAGGAGCACATACACTTTATTAGATTATTAATAATTTTTAGACGAATATTAATCTTATAACTTTTTCTATTCATATATTAAATAAAAAAGATATCAGAAAATTTGCTAATAATCACGATGATTTATCGTAGGTCTGTGTACAGATCTTGTGTAATTTGTTAGATTATTTTACCACAAAATAAAAAATGTCGCGTTTTCACGCAAAGAGTTTACGCCTGGGTATTAGACAAGAATGGGATACGACACAATACCTATTTCACCCGCGAAAAAACTCTACTGTGTCACAAGATGAAAGCGCGAAATCTGCCCTAAAACATTTCTTTCACTCACAAAACATACTCATGGCTTTTGGTCCTGGTGCAATTAAACATCACCCTGCAAAAGTTTCGTTAAAGCTATATTATTATGCACCTCAACCTCGTAATAAAAGAGAGTATGCTTCACCTATACCACACATTGCGTCTTTATTCCCAAGGGCACGAAATTCTTTAAATGATTATACTGACAACAATGATTTTACATTTACAGCGTTTCCGAGAAAAAGGAACGAAGTAGTGACAAATTCTTTTAGATACAGAAAAAGAACAATCGTCACAAATACTACAACCACCACCACTTCTTTAACTGAGAATCCTAAAAACACTGACACTACTTTAACTGAGAATTCTAATAATAATGCAACATCATCAACGGAAGTAGTTGATCAATCTTCTCTCACACTTCCTTCTTCGGCAGCTTTAATACGTCCAAGTGTATCAATGGTTCAAATTCTCGCGGACGTTTACAAAAAACAAGTTGATCTAAGTCTAATCCGTTTGCACTATCCATTTCTAAGTAGCTACATACTGGCACAATATATCGCAATAAATTCATCACGCTATGGCGTATCAAGAGTTATCAGAGCCCTATTTAGAAAAGTACCAGTGACCGTGATAAGTTCAACGAATCCTTTGTTTCGTCGCGGCAGTATTAACGAGACTGAATCTCAACCAGTGGGCACTGGCGCGAGGGGACCTCCATCTCCACTCGAATGGACTAAATTAATACGTGCTGGTAATGCTTTTTTGCCGGCTCATATTGCCGGTATAAGAGTTCAGGTTTCTGGGCGAATGGGTAGTAAGAAGGGAGCGGAAAGAACAGCAGTGATGAGCAGATCATTGGGAAGTTTTCGGTTCCATTCAATGACGAAATCAATGATTGATTATTCTAAAGTTGAAGGAAAAAATAAAAATGGATCGTTTACTGTTAAAGTTTGGATTAGTTCAACCTGTGGAGCGCCTCGAGGTGTCTTGTCAGATTGATCGATTCATTATGTCTATTTGTCTATGTATTAGTACTTTTATATATATATATATATGATTTCAATATGCCAATTGAAAGGATCTCGACAGATTTTTCTCGACTCTTACAAAAAATTGAAACCATTACGTTATTATGGAAATACATTGGAAAATATGTTTTGTTTAACATCTAACTAGAGTTTGGAATCGGTTTTATTTTTGATATCTAAAACCATTTAAAGTTCATTTGCGAATTTCGGTAAAACATATCAAGCTAAAGAGTTTGTTTTCTTGCCCCCTAATAATAACCATACTTCCCAAGATAAGGGCAACAGAAATAACGTCTGGAATGTTGAATTTTGGGTTAATGCCTTATTTTTATGGTTGAAGTAACCCAGGTACTTTACATTTTCTCCAAAAAGTGGGAGACTTTACTTTAAACCGAAAAATATGATATTTCGCGTTTTGTAGCAGTAACCAATTGAATTCAATTCACAAGAAACTGAAGTTAGAATTCATTGGGGATGACATCCAACTAGTATAATAAAACGGAACAGTCTCGCAAAATGAATAGAATGCATCAAAGTTATTTCTGTTAACCCTTCTAACAAATGGAACTACAACGTCTTCTACCTCTTCATGTGAATGTTAGGACATACGGACGATGTTATAATCTATATGAATTATCGACTCACAACAGCACAAGGAAGACGATGCATTTTTTCAGTTAGTTTGAAGGTGATTTTAAAGAGTATAATCCGATCGTTGCGATTTCTTTGCATGGCGTTTAATAAAATCTTATCAATACGATTGCGTCGAAGGACTTTAATCTATTATTCAAATTATTACCGTAGAGCTACTTAGTATCACATCTACACTTATACCGGGTACTTGATGTTCAAATCGTTGGAGGGTACGTACTATGCACAGGGAATACTATAGGTTCTCAATGATAAAGAAAAAGATTTGAATGAGTTAATTTCCGAATTCGATAAATATCTAGACAATCAAGACTCTAATCACTAGTATTGGCTTTTCGCGTGAAAGACTAGATCATTTCGTAGAAAAACTTCATCTTTGAATATACGCAGTATATAATCACGTTCTCAGTAATACAAATATCTGTATTCGTAACGTAATGGTGGACAATCATTTTTTTGCATCGGCGGATTCCGCTGATAGAAACAATGAAGTTATAAAAACTTCATACTGCAATATAGTATTTTCAGCACAAAAACACCAGATTCTAGTATATTAGGAAATTGATGACGTCATAAAATCAATCGACGATTTTAAAGAAAATTCTTTGGACGTGTTTACTTTAAAAATGTCAAAAAGAAATCATAGTTCAGCCTCGCGATCAAAGGATAATAAAAAAGCTGAGGACACCATTTCAAAACGCGTTCGCTTTAACCAATCCGTTTTAGTAGCAGAAACCGGAAGTAATAACGAAGCCGATCGTGACGAATTCAATTTTGAAGACTCGTTAGAACATGCGAAACCTCGTCGTGGTGCCGTCAAACTAGAGGGCTATGGAAGTGACGAGACAGACACTAGCGAAGACGATGGTGTTGACGCTCGTTTTGAACGTCGCAAAGCCTTAGCAAAAGGCAAAGCGAAAAAAGACGACGATGACATGTTTGCCTCGGACGACGAAGCTTTCGGTGTTGATGCGGAAAAAGGGTCCAAGAAAAAAAGAAAATCAAAAATCAAGTATTTGGAAATGGAACAGATTCAAGGTCAAGATTTTGGATCATTCGACATCGATAGTGACTCCGAGGAAATTCGTATTGAAGCATTCAATATGAATGCCGAGTTGGAAGAAGGTAAATTTGATGACGCGGGAAATTATATTCCCAATAAAAAAGACCCCAATGAATTTCATGATAATTGGCTTCAGGGTTTTTCGCGAGATGATATTAAAAAAGCACGAATTGCTCACGAGAAACAACAAAGAGTGATAAAACTGAAAGAGGCAGAAGAAGATTCAAAAGGAGAAATGGATCGTATCTCTATATGGAAAGAACTATTAACGATTTTAAAACGAGGCGAGAATTTATTAGATGCATTGCAAAGACTGGGTGGTGGTGGTAGTAATAATAGTAAAAGATCATCAAAGAATAAACAAAAAGTGTACAAGAAAAGAAGAGGAAAACCATCGGATACCGCAACAGAAATAGAAATTGTACCGATGGAAGAGAAAGTCGTTGAGACTGAAGAATCTATTAAAGAAAATAAACGGAAAAAAGATATTGAAAGATTAACAGATTTGTCGGATAAAATGATGGCATTGGGACATTTTAATGTTTACGAGGATACATGGGAGGAAATATTGAGGAATCTAAAGAGTGAAAAAGCAGTACCAAATGATTGGATGCCACCTTCTAACGACGACGACGAATTAATATCAAAAGATAATAGTGATGAATTATCAACAACATCATTAGCTGCAAATTATCCTCAAAATTCATCAACAACTCAACAATTAGCATCAGGCGTAGATTTTTCCACGCAATGGGAATATAAATGGACAGATAGCGAAGAACCCGCGAACATTTATGGACCATTTTCCAGTCTAGATATGAAAGCATGGCATGAACAAGGTTACTTTTCGCAAGGAATTTTAGTACGACGAGCTGGTTCAACAGATGAATTTATCAGTGATACCAATGTTGACTTCTCTTCCTAAGTCAACAATATATATAATTAGTTAGTTATTTATACCTGCGTTAGTAGACTGCATTTTTTCTTTTAGTGATTTAGTGTAAATGATGTGAAATGAAATCTATTTTTCTTGGATTCTGTGACTACTTTCTGTTATTATTTTTTTCCTTTTATCATTATTTCATCATCGATACTTTTAGACTTTTTTCAGCCAATCATACTTCGTTTTCTGCCTCTTAAGCGTACTTTAAAGAATAGCAAGATCAATATTAAAAGAGAGCAAAATCTTTTATTACAAGAAAACTAAGAGATATATAAATCTTTACCTTCTTCTAATTTATTTATTACAGGACCGGAATCCTTGTATTTCTTTCTATAAGTTTCAAGAATTGATGCAAACTAAAAAGAAAATAATCATATCGATAATCAATCATATTTATTGTAGATAGTAAATAGTAGTAGAGAATTGATTACCATAGTCTCCGAGTTTGGATGAGTACTCATAAAAGCACGTTCAAGTACATACAAATCAACCGCTTTGTCCTCTGGTAATATCGACACGTAGCTCAATCCAAAATCTATCACCACCTGCATTAGAATTGAATTTTATCAGTTTAAATTTAACTCGACATGTGTAAGTATGACATCAAAGACGAACCAAAGATCCTGTAGGATCCCGACTTAGAAGATTCGAAGTCGTCAAATCACCATGAATTACATCTGCCACGTGCATGTTTGCTAATGCCATTCCAATTTTATTTGCCATTTCATCATCTATGATAGTAGATATCGGCAAATGTCAAATGGAAATTTACTATAGAATAATAATTAATTTACTTTTCGATTTAAACGACTCATCATCACTTTGCTCCCGCAAAATATCCCTGACAGTCTTCCCTTCCACATACTCCATGTAGATTGTATTATTCTCTATGTCAACAAAATACACGACAGGTGTATCTAACCCGGAACGTCGACATTTGTGTAGACATCTTGCTTCCTTTGAATTTGTTGAGTAGTTTTAACAAGTTTTCTTAACAATCAATCTATCTTGTTCTTTGGTTTAATTTGTTCACCTGAGTAACGCGACGTGCTGTCAATTTTTTATCGAGAATCGGATGTCGATAGGATTTAGAGAACCGCTCCTTTACTATTGCTTTTCGTGTCAAGAAAGGGGCGATATAGATGCGCTTTTGATTTTGATTTTTTGATTAATTTTTACTCGATGTATTTATTTTGAGAGATGAAATGAATTTTAGATATACCGCTTCAGCGCCCTGTTTTATTAAAACTGCATTATCGATCATGGTGTTATCCGCTCATGACTATCTTCGTGTGTAGAATTAATTTGCATTGATTGGTGTGATACAAGCACTGACGATTATGCTTTCGAAAATTTACTCTGTAAATACCAAAAATACTTGTTTCCTCACGAGAATTTAAAAAACCATTAATTAGTTATCGTTAAAAATACAACCTAACCAAACCATGGTGGTAAGAGAGATAACCATTAGCCACTTTTGTATGATTTAGGGAAAATAAACGAAATAACAACGGGTCACTTGCGTTTTTAATATTTCCCACGAAATGCAAACTTAAAATATAAATCAAAGTTAGTACTGGTCATAGGAGACTTGCACATTCCACATCGGGTACACGACTTGCCTTTAAAATTCAAAAAACTACTGGTGCGTATTATAAAAAACAGTATTTACTAGGTTTAAGCTATAATTAACTAATGGAAATCGTTGGCATTTAGGTGCCCGGTAAAATACAACAAATTATCTGTACTGGAAATGTATGTGATAAAGAAACTTTTGATTACTTGAGAACAGTGGCCGCTGATGTCCATGTTGTAAGAGGTGACTACGATGAAGTATGTCAATATTTTCCGATATTTCTGTATGTTATTTTTTTTTGATCACAACTTTTTAAATGATTGATAAGAAATTATTCCATATTATAATAAATTGAATATAGTCCCAAAACTGGCCTCTATCAAAAATTGTAACCCACGGACCTCTTCGTATCGGTGTTCTCCACGGACACCAAGTGATCCCAGTTGGCGATAAAGAATCATTATCAATTGTCGCGCGACAAATGGACGTGGATATACTATTGACAGGCCATACACATCGGTTTGTTGCATATGATCATGAAGGGAAATTTTTCGTGAACCCTGGGAGTGCTACTGGTGCCTATTCAGGATTCGGCGCAGAGTGAGAACATGAAATAATTTTAATTTCATTAATTTTATATGTTTTATTTATTTACTTTCTACATTTATTCGTTGAACAGTGATATAAAGCCATCGTTTGTGTTGATGGATGTTCAAGGAACTGTGGTGACAACATACGTGTATCAATTAGTTGATGGTGATGTCAAAGTAGAAAAAATTGAATATCGAAAATCTTATGACGCGAGTGGCAGAGTTTTATAAACAATTATTATTATGATTTTGTGTTTTTATTTATGCATTATTTATAAGTAATTTCTGTATCTTCTATTATATGTGTTGATAGATAGATAGAGTGGGTTGTGTGGATCGGATGGTTGGTTTCCGCTGCTGTGGACGGATTTTTATGCAACAGAAATAACTCGATCCTATATTTCTAATAGAAACAACTTTAATTTAAATATAATACAACAAACATCTTGGTAGTTTCTATTTTTTTTTTAAGTCGGATAACAGAAGATTGCGCAATATTTTCTTTTGATGCGATATAACGGCAGAAATTCGTGATCTTTGTTCGATAGTGATACGACCCATATTGATGTAGAGATATGTTTATTAAAATAAAATGAAAAACTATACTAATAGGTATAACTTTTATATATTATTCGAGTTGTGTTTTGTTATAAAATTTGGAAATGTTATATGGATTTACTTTTGAACGAACAAACAGTCAAAAAAACGCATCGCTGAAATATTACATTTTTGTAAATTATATTTAATAACATGTAAAATCACGAGATATTACCATTATTATTTTTTATTTACATGATGCAAAACATATGTATATACATAATCCTCAAATTTTTTACAACTTCCTTTTTTAGGGGACGTCTAAAGCGGAGTAGTCCCGTGATTCAAATAAACAATAGCGCCACACTGATCATGTGAAAACTATCTCGTGATATTATCATGTGTAAAATATTATGTTTATATTTTTAAAAATACGTATACTGCTTTTTTTAAACTTTGGGTGTGTTGTGATTATTCTAACACAATAATATTAGACATTCAATTCTCTGAAAAATTGAGATCATGTTTTATAAGATCTTGTTGATTTGTTTCTATAATGCCGTCGTCATATTAAGTTTCCCGATTCTTCATATAACAAGCTTTGAAAAAGCCGGTCAAATCGTGGAGATTGTTAACATAAAACAATAGATTTTTAATTATATTAGAGAATTGATATAACATTATAAAAAAAATTGTTGCAGATGAATCAATATTAGGTCGTAATTCAATGGTTTTTATTTGGCAACAATAGGTTTGGGTGAAAGTATTGACTAGATTTTGTATTAGTTTCTAATTCTTATACCGATATCTATAGATATCGTTTGACATTATGAAGAAGTGTAGATTCAGTAATGTGACTCACGTTTTTTAAACTTGATACTAACTAACTGGAACCATTGCTTTTTCTAGACAGGAGCCCAGAACTCTTAAAATCAAATTAATTGAATCAATCGTCCAATTCGTTAACAAAATTAATATTTTATTGGTGCCTTTTCTGGCAATAAGCGGTTTATTGTTCAAGAGAGAATAACGCATGGTATAATTTAAGGTACAGAACAAAAAGAGGAACGCATTAATACTATTTAATTTATACATTTCTTAAAATCGGATTTAAAGATTCCTCCAATTCTTCAATAAAAGCATCTGTTTGTTCAGAATCACCTCTTTCCTCCACTTTTCAATACGTATCTTGTACTCTTTCTGTCAACTCATTAATAGCTAATTTTTGAGTTTCTACTCTTCTCTGCTCTTCTGTTTGTTTATCTATTACTGTCACCGTTTCATATCGTTCATATACTTCAAATCTGCTTTCTTCAAATGTTTGCTGAAACATTTCTCAAGTATCAACAGTAAGTAATTTAGTAGTACCATACGCGTGTTCATGAAAAATGTATTTACATAGCAGCAAATATTTATTGCGAAACAGACAATCGCAGTCAATTGAAGTTAAACCAGGTGCACTCTTTCCTTTTTCGATTCTATTCATTACCGAACAAGCTTTTTTAATAAGCATCTGTTGCATCGGATAAGGAAATTTATGAATTTCTTCAAGAATTTCCTCGTCTACCCCATAGGTAGATATTTTTTTAACACGAAAGTTGAAAGCAGCATCTTCAGATTCTGCTCATTTTTTGCAATCAACTTCAACAATCTTATATACGGTGCCTATGAAAGTATTACATGCATAATATTTAATAAAAAAATATTAACTAATTAATTAATAAAAAATTAGAAACATACCAATCAAACCGTAAGTGAAGGATGTTAGTCTTTTGAGTTCACTGTGATAAGATTCTAAA
Organism: Ambispora gerdemannii; assembly: GCA_910591945.1. Lineage (NCBI taxonomy): Eukaryota > Fungi > Glomeromycota > Glomeromycetes > Archaeosporales > Ambisporaceae > Ambispora > Ambispora gerdemannii. Next base: position 840 of record CAJVPL010000852.1, on the reverse strand, counting down.
GGATTGGTTGAAGTAACTTGCATAAGAAGGGGAGAATGTTGACATGCCCAAAGAGCCCATCTCTGCGTACTTTTTTTATAATTTCTTTGAATGTAGCTTTGAATAATTGATACTGGACAATTCTCGATTGCTTCGGTAATTAGCTGTTCACATTCAATTTTTGTTGATTTATACATTACCATGATCATTTTATCTTTTGTTTTCTTTTCATAGATTTTTGTCATCTATGTTCGCATGATATGAACAGTACAAAGAATAGTTTCACACTCTTGTTCGCCAGCCTGAAGACCGGAAAATGCTTTCTTGATGCTATTGGCTTCAATACTACTTTGGTCCATAAGGATATAATGGGGAGTTCAATGTTGACAATTGCGTCTAACAGCTTTTATCACTTTTGCAATTGTATCACCATCTTCCTTATTCACAAAAAAATGTGCACCAACATCCCAACATCCATAACCATCACGAATATAAAGAGTAAAAAGACGCAAATCATGTTTGTTGATTTTGTGAGTAGAATCAATCAGGGTTAACCATCCATAATATTAAAGTTTTGCGATGTTACGACTGGAAATTTCCATAATTTCCATAATTCTTATAACTTTTATAATTAAAACATTTATAACAATTACCATCATTTACAACAATTATCATCATTTACAACAATTACCATCATTTATAACAATTATCATCATTTATATAGTATTTATTATTTATCAACTTACACACCCCTACAATAAATTACTGGAAATCCAAAAAAAAGCATAGTAAAATTGAAATTATCTCTTTATAATGAAAATTTTATTATTATTAGTAAATATTTTTTGTTTTTATATCAAA
>CAJVPL010000851.1:0-19143 GCA_910591945.1 Ambispora gerdemannii | reverse complement strand
ATCGTTATAAATCTTTTGATTTATTTTATTCTTTTCTTTATATTTTTACCCCTTTTTCAAATTATTTTTGTAATTTAGATCTTTGAACACACAATATCCGTAGATATTGGCACAGATTTTAGAAACCTTTGCTAATATTTATAATTCATTCTCTTTACTTAAGTTTAATCACCTCTCTTCCAACATCATATGCTTATAGTGATTCTCAGTGAAACTCACTATTCAGAATCACTGTAACAATATATATAAAAGAATTTTTAATTATTATACAAATACAAAATAATATTATTTGAAAATCAAACTTTTTAAATTAATTTATTTATAATAATACTTTTTCTTATAAAATTTATAATAATAACTCAAAATATTATATTTGTATCTTTAAAATAATGTGCAAATATATATTATTTAATATTTATATTATATTATATTAATTATTTTATGATATAAATAAAAAATAATTAATATTTTATATTGGATAAAAATTTATAATAAAATATTAATACTTTTTATAAATAAATATATATATAATAACTTATTATAAATTTTATTTATAATAACAAAAAATTTAATTTTAAAGTTTAAATTAAAGCTAATTTAAAATTAAAATAATTATAATATTAAAATTAATATAAAATTTTCTATATTTTTATTTAATTCATCAAAATTTATTTGTTATAAAAAATTTCATAATATTACAAGTTATTTTTTATAAATTTAATATTATTTTTGTTTTAAATATTTTATAACTCAAAAAAATAATATTTATTTCTTTAATAAAAATATTTTTTACATAATTTTGTATTAAAACATATTTTATTTAATTATATTTTATTATTTTAAAGTAATTTTTTTGATATTATTATAAATAAGCTTTATACAAGTTGTTATAATTAGATTTATTTAATATTTATTAATATAGATTTATAATTTTATTAATAAAATTAAAATTTTAAAAAATTTTTATTTTAATTTAGAAGAAAAAAATCAAGCTTATAAAGATCAGAAATAAATATAAAAATTGAGCTAAAAAAATTAATAAACAAATTTGTCAGATAATTTAAGAAACAATTATAATTATTTCTTAAATTATTTAGCAAATAAATTTATTTGCTAAAATTTTTTAACTTATTTTGTACATTTATTTCTAATTTTTATAAGCTTAATTCTTTTTTTTCTATGCTAAAATAAAAATATAGTATACTTTAATCAATATAATTTAAATTTTGTAATTTTTATTTATAAACTACTCAAAATATTTGATTTATTTTATTTATTTTGTAATCAATTCTGTAATTTTATTATAAGTTATTTTTAAAATTTAAAATTAATAATAGAAATTTTTTAATTTGTTTATTTTTAGCTTTAAGATAAATAATTTTTTTTATAATTATTAAAAAATGAAAATAACTATTATATAATATATAATTAAAGCTAATGTTAAAAAAAATCTTAAATATTTTAATTTTTTATAAATTATAAAATTTTAGCAGGCAAATTTGCCTGCTAAATCTGACAGTTTAAAAATAATTATAAATAATATATTTATAAAATTTTAATATATTTTTTAAATCTAACTTTTTGTAAAATACAAAAGAATTTTTGTGCCCAAATTCCAAATTAATTTGGATAGTAACTATAGTTATAGTAGCTATAACCTAGAGATTCACAATGAAATGAACTAAAAATGTAATCACCCTTTTCTACCTGTGTATTACAATTTATTTGATATTCATAGAAATATACCAGAATGTTCTAGATTTAAAAACAAAATTATAAATATTACAATTTATTCAAATGAATCAGGAAATATAAAAAAATGTACCAGTCAATAAATAAATATGCTGACATTATTAAAGAAAAGATATTGAATATTCCAGCGCATATATTTATTGTAAAAATAAATTATAAAGTCTTTAATTCCAGAAATAATCATATAGCACGAAAATCTGGAAATACACCAAAATCCTTCAGAAAGAACTGGAAATCTTGAAACTAAATTGGAAGTTTACCAAATTAACTGAAGAATTTCCAGCATTTCAATAAAAGAACATTTTTCCCTGAAAGAATCCAGATCTTTGCTGATCAATATTTCCAGAGAATTTCCTGTTTTTTTAATAGGATCTGCTGTCGTATTCATTACGATTCTGTTGCAAGATTTGATGCCGTATTTCACTGCAAAATTTTTCATCGCAGAATTTGTCACTGTGTGCTTCGCAAAATTCAATGCCAGAATTTGATATTAAATATCGATATACATGTACCATAAATGGTAATTTTATAATTTCCATGTATAATTTATATCGCTAATTGTCATAATTACAAATATGTAGCGATCGCAACCTGAGGGATTACCCAATTGCCAATTGGGACAATCGTGATTTGGAACATGACTTTAACTTTTATCGAGATTGTATAATACGCAGTGCTTCTATATTATGGTAATCATTACATATTACGCCATTTATTATTTACGTATCGTTATCAAGTAATTTTATCAGTAAAAATTGGTCCATAATTACGTTCGTCCATCTATAACGATAATCATTATCGCTACTCTTTGTTTACCGTATACGTACAATACAATCAGTTGTATTTCAAACAATTCGAGCGCCCACTGAAATAATTTTTTCACCGTTACAATCTGAACGCCAAATTCTTTTAAGTATAATGATACAATGTAATTAAAAATAGCAAGAATCTGTCGCCTTGGCCACAACGCTAACTTATACAGTGCTCGTTAGGAGTAACGCACCCCCCTTAACTTGCCATAGATCATGTGTAATGTACCAAATTTTCCGAGCACAAATGCTGATCGTTGATACTTTTTATAAATTGGTAGAGCTTCTATATTACGCATTATATGTTCATAAATTTTCATTTCCCAAATACAATGAATCGTTCACTTTAGAACATAATTTCTCGACGTCTAGTTATCCACTTTGAACAAAATACCACCATTTGGTTTGCCTAAATTAGAAAAATCGGATGGCAGTATTTTCACTCAAATTGGATCATTAGACATCGTTATGTTCTACAGTAACCGATTCATATTTGTCGATCAATTTATGATGTACGTTTATATGTTGTGTCCCAAAACCCAAATCACAATCAGCCCAAATTAGAATAGGAATATGACCAGAGTTAGGGTAAGGTCAGGGTTAGTGCTGGGGATAGGCTATATTTGGTTTAGATTTTGATTTGGATATTCCAATTGTCAATTGGGGCAGATTGTGATTTGGGGCACAACATATATCTCGATTTCCAGTGATCCAATTTGAATAAAAATAATCAAGACGAATCGAATCACTGGAGATCGAGATAACGCGCGTCATAAATTGGCTGATTAATAAAATAACGATAACTGATTATACATGTACGTGAACATACAACACTCGATATAGAAGCTATAAAATGTATCAACGATCAGCATTTGTAATGTCCTTTGTGCTCGGAAAATTTTGGTACATTACAAATAATCTATGGAAAGTTAAGGGGGGGGACGTTACTTCTGAAGAGTACTATACATGTAAACAATAAAATTCACTATATCAGCGGAAAAGATTCTTTTTATTTAGGTTTGCCTCCGCCCATTTCGCAATATTTTTTTATGCCTCGAATTCGAGTAGATATCCAGAGTTTTTTGATAAAGATTTTGGGTGAGTTTATTTTTCGGGTGCCGATCACAAACGTCATCGTCATCAAATTATTTTGGCAATATTATTCGGTATAGTAGGTGCACTAGCATTAGTATTTATATTATCATCATGTAAAAAAAAGAGCCAATATGTACGTAATACTAATATAACTGACCCTGGCTTCAAGATGAATTAAAAATTTAATACAATATTACGTTTGTGAGTATAACATTATGTGTTGATAAGAAATTTGAAAAATATTTCGCAAGATAGATCCTATTATTTAAAAAGAATAAAACAAAAAAGCAGTGACAGATTTTGATATAAAATATACGTACGTAATTAGTTTTTTTTTTAGAATATTATGTTATTGAAAAATCAATGCATGATATACAGTCAATGTTCGATTTAACGGCTATGCGATTTAATGAAATCGCGCTCAATTCAGTGATATTCTATTGATTTAATTTAGCATTTTATATCAGTATCATGAAATTTGATTACCGATTCATTGGTAATACAAATCGACATCGCGTGATTTAATTATCGTTAACTCGCGATTTCATTAAATTGCATAGTCGTTAAATCGACCTTTGACTATATCGGTATCTTGAGATTTGAATCGGTAAATAGCTTGAACGCCGTTTGACATGTTAAAAATTTATTAAGAACCAGCACTGGTAACATTATTTCAAATTTTTTGTTTTGTTAAGTGATATACAGTATATAATTTCTAATACAATACTTTAAAGTTGATATTTGATTAATTACGTAAAATAATAATTATTATCGCTATGGTGCATAACATCTAAAGTCATCAAAGGTTTGTATTTATAAAATGTAAAAAATTCTCACCTAATTCACGAATATGCTCAGAAAGGGCCTATTCCATCATATTTACAGATTAAATTTTGTATTTACTTTTAGATATTATTCACCATAGACATTTTATTATTATTTGTTATATTTACAGTGGCAATTAAAGAAATGCAACAGCATCAAAATTTATTAATAAAATATAGTAAAATGCAGGTTTGTTCTATATAAAAGTTTCCAACTTTGTATCAAAACATATATTTTGAGAAAGTTTTTTTAATTGGAAAGTAAATTGAGTAGTTTTTTATATAAATATTTATCAATTTTCTTTACAATTAGAAAAACTTTCTCAGATTGGATCTGAGATAAAATGAAAGATATTGATTATAAAATTAGAACTTTTATATATAGAAAACACTATCTTTTACTCTAAGTAAATATTGTATTTCTTTTAATTATTGTTGTAACATAAATTCTTTTCTAATTTATATCCAATTTAATTTAATTTAATTTAATTTAATTTTAAATACAGTAAATAGACAATTTTTCGGAATATGAAAAATATACAAAAATTATGTATGAAATTTTAATCAATTTTTATAAAAAGTTATAGATATAACTTTATAATTAATAAAAAATTTATACTTGTGAAAAGGATTTTTAAAATCTAATTAAAAATATTTATAATAAATTTTAATTTTGGTAATATGTCAAAATTTGTTCATTTATATTACTATTGAAACTCATAAAATTGAATTATAAATTTTGAAATAAAATTTAAAAAAATATATATTCTTAGTTTTATTTTAATATAAAAACAAAAATATTGCTAGTATGTTTTACTATTTTTTTTTTGGATTTTGATAATTTTTAGATATGTAAAGTTATTTTGGTATTTTATAATAAAAAATTCAAATTTAATAAATTTAAATTATAAAATTTGTTTAATAATCACCTTTACAGTCAGAAATATTTTTTTGATATTCAATTAAAAATATATGTTAATACAGATACTTAGTTTTGTTTTGATATAAAAACAAATTTTAGAAATAAAAATAAAAATTTATTTTAAAGATAAAATTTCAATTTTTATTATGTTTACTATATTTTTTGGACTTCTGTAATTTATTGTAGGGAATGTAATAAAACTATTTAATAGTTATTGAATCTATTATTTAATATTGCTAATTAATTATTAATTTATAATATTTTAATAAAATTCTAATAAAATTCTGTTATTTAATTCAAATAAAAAATTTTATTGTATTACGAAATATAAAAAAATTAATTGTAATATGATAATTTTTGTATAAAAAACATTTAAAAATACAAAGAAGAGTTATATTAATAAATAATCATTAATAAATATTTTAGAATTTAGAAATATATAATTTATTAATATTAATTACTACTCGAAATTTATTAGAATGTATTATAAATATTTCAGAGTTAGAAATAAATATACAAAATGATAAATTTTGAAAAATTGTATTAAAAATTTTTGCTTTATATATAAAGGATTATACAAATATATAAATATAATTCTTGACTTATAAAATAAATAATATATTTCAAAAACATTTTCAAGTAATATAATAATTATTAAAAGTTATTATAATTTCTAATTTATAATGTATTTTGATACAAATATTAGATTTGACTCTTACAAAATGCACTTTACATTTAATAATTCATTAAGCTATATTTAATTAAATATGTTTATTGTATGAGTATATACATCATATAGTGTTAGAATTGTAATAAGTTAAAAAGCTTCATTTATTTTAAGATATTCAAATAATTAAAATAGTAGACAGTAGAAAAAAAACTTGAAAGTTTACACATTCAGCAACATTAAAGGACTCAGAACAGTGCCAGGAAAAGCTATATTTGACTCTATTAGTAAATTCAATTTTCACTGCCACTTTTTTTTTAGAATGTTACATATCAAATTTAAATATGACATGATTTCGATGGTCAGTACCGAAAATTCAAATATGACATATCAAACAGAAAGTTATTTCAAAGTTTACATACGATATCCCGTACTTGCCCATAAATCACATTTAATTTTTATTCATTGATTTTGTTTCTATCCAAGATACATGTATACGTACGTAACGATGACATTGGCCAAAATTAATGCGATCGACAAAAATTGTAACCTTTCGAATCGGAACCGGACATGCTAATTAAAACATGGTGCATTTAATTATGTCCAATTGACAATACTGGTAAATTTGATTTATTGAGACAGGTTTGCTATAGTTATTCCTGGAACCAACTGTTCTGGAACCAATTTCAATTTCTTTTGAGTTTGACCGTAGTGATTTTCTCAGATTTACATTCTCAGATTTACATTCATCATTTAAATCACATACGCGTGTACATTATGCACTCCTTATAAAACTCATTAATTCTTATCGATTTGATAAATAAAAGTAAAAGAAAACGTATATATGGTCATAATACATGTAGAACATTTACGTATTTTAATTTATGTGGTTTTAAGTGTCTATTTTTCTTGGCAAATCAGATAATGCAGTGTTTATTGTGATAGACGAGTTCATTCCACAAATTCCTTACCCGGTTTCATATATGCATGTGTTTAATACTCAATCATCACTTCATATCGGTAGTGATTAATACATGCATATATGAAATTTTGATGATTATAAAAATAGGGGTGCATTATTTATATTCTAGACATCGATATGTATTTTGCAGAGATACGTATTTTGCAGAGGAACGAATAAATGGGAGAGTAAACCAAAATTTCGATGTTTTCTGACTAAAATTAGAAAAATTTTAGTATGGAGGATTAGATAAAATCTAGGTTTTATTATATTGAAATAAATCTAGCAAAAACCCATTTTTTGCTGCCAAGAATAAATCGATAAATTTATTTAGCTTGACCATGCAATTACTCCCATTTCATTAGAGTTTATTAACATCTAGTGATCAAACGATCATAGTTCAAGGGATACAAAAGGAAAATCGCATGCCCCGAGCAAAGCTAATACATGTACAATATATGGTTAGAATGGATAAAATCTAAAATCGAAAACAGCATAAATAATTACTAAAGTCATTTCAACCGAACTTTAATTTGCTTTATGCTAACAGCCGATTCGTTTAGCAAAATAAGTTGTTTATTAATACATATTAGAATAAGATATGCTTTTAATATATTTAATATATTTAATATAGTGTTAATGAACCAATGATGATATGTTAATATTGTAATAATGACTATAACGATAATGATTTATACAAGCTAAATTAATATTGAGAATCATGACAATAAATAATAAGAATTATAAAAACAAAAATATTAAGAATTATAAATATAACTATGTAAACTTTATTACAATTCGCTTTGTGAATTTGAAACCTCCCAAAGAGCCAATAATATCGAGGCTTTAATTATCCTCGGCACACAGTATAACTGTTTTGTTATCCATAGATATGGTTGTTTAGTATAGAAGTACGCCTCATCGGTCATAGATATATCGAAAGTTTTCAATAAAGAGGCACGACCTTTTTCGATCGCATCTTGAATTTGGTTATCATCTTGCCAATGGTCAGCTGCAGCGTTTAATAATCTCAACGCGTAACTTGTCTCTTCCATATTACCAATAGCATCAGCTGATGATTGACCCCAACTTCCATCTGAATGTTGCACCGATAATAGAACGTCTATTGATTTACGACAATAGTCAAGTAGATTTTTATTTGTTTGAATGTCTGATGATTGCAAAATGTCAGGATATTTTTGCAGACTTAGCAACAGTTGAATCGATTTCATGGTGGTATACCATGGGCTCAAATTCCATTTATCAAGCCAAACATGAGTTTCATTTCGTTTTGAGAAAATAAAGTTAATTGTTGAGCAAATAACCTCATCAAGATTCACCTTTTCAACCGAATTATTGCTATTTTTGGCTTCGACGATTAACGGGTATCGTGATTGCTTTTTTGCGTTATCACGAACACTCAGCATGAAAGTGGTAGCATGTACGTTGCAACTGACCGAAAGTGTACGTTCCCGAGGTGTACGTTCCCGAGCAAAACTTGAAAAGTATTTCCCATTCCAAAATGTATCCAACATCGCTTTAAGGTTAAAATCAATCGGATAACTAGGGTCAAATTGTGTAATCAAATAATTAGCCACCGCAGTATCATCAACATCTGCTGGAACGTGGTTGTCCCAGCTGGCCCATCGCATCGTGCCTTTTTGATCCACGAGCAATTCTTTTATATATTCAACAAAACATCGTAGATTTGTTGAAAGTTTCAAGAGTGGATATTCTGAATTAGCACCTGGCTGATGGTTAACGCTTAACATCAATTCTCCGACACAATGTAACACCCAACACATTTCGAATAATCCAAGGTCGCTTACTGTTGGCACGTATCCGGATACTCGTGCGTATTCTGGACACCGTAAAATGATCCTTCGTAAGAATTCGTGTGCTTTCTCGTCCCATTTTGGTGCCTCAACTAAGACTGCGGCCGTTGCTGCTGCGGATGAACCATAACTCCCATTTATCGCTTGGAATCCGGGATTTTGAAGACGGGAAAAATCAATTCTTCCAACAAATGCTTCAATGGTATGTGTAAGTGTGAGCGGTTGACCCTTTGCAGCTAATTTGAAGATTACTTCGAGTGGTACTAAGCTCATTTTACGTTTGTTTTCACTAAGCAGACGCTCTTTATCTGGGAAATCGAAATAAACTGGAGGATCGAGTTTTTCCAGTTGTGACATAAGGAATGGAACCGTAAGTTCGAACCCTGTCATATCAACATCATTAATATCCCATTCATTTAACGTGTTACGCAGAAAAAAGACTCCTTTTTCAAATACACCATTAAAATGCTCCTGTTTTTAGTAGAAAAAAGAAGAATTAGTGGCTTATATATTTTGGCCAAATGCGAACACATAAATCAATGCTTTTATTACCAAGGTGAAGCCTAATTCTCGTAGTTTTTCTTCAAAATACGAACCGGCACGATTTTTAAACATGCTCAAAGCACATAAAGCTGAAAGACCAGCAGTAATGCTGCCAGCTCCGGTACGTGCCCAACTGCCATTCTCGTCCTGAGTACTTAATAACCAATCAAAGCACTCGGGGAAAGCAAGTTTGAAATCTTTTGGTTGCTTGGTTTCTTTATAGAGGGGTACTGGGACCATTGCTACCCAAGCTGTGTCGTATGGCGACATTGACATATCTGAGAAACCAACCCACGTTGGATCATTTCCAGCATCGAATGAATGTTTTGCCGATTCTTTTGGATCGGTAAAAAAATCTTTGAAAATATCACTGCCGATTTTGGAGAGGAGTTCATTTGTTCGTTGAATGACTTTGAGTGATACTTCTGAATAAGTTTTTTTCTCGATTGATTCTTTGCTGTGAGCATGCACGTCCGGTTTTTGAAATTTTCTTTTTATGGTTTGATAAATCCCTTTAAAATAGTTTGGTTTATTTCTTTTCTTTTGATCATTGTTACCTGCAACAGTAGTAGCTACAGACATGCTTGTTAATATATAACGATGTATGCTAGCAAGTAATAGATATTGAAGCTTTTAAGCAAGGTTAGAGTATTTACAGTTATAAGTAAGATTTTTTTTTCTGAAATCATACGAGAAGAATCGTTGGATTTATACTGAATATATATGAGCTTACAAAGTATCGACGCCGCGATGCAAGATTTCTCACAACATCTCCTTTTCGAATATTCTAAAATCTAATATTGCTATGAAAAACTTTAATTTTGTTTTGTTTCGGAGCGAATAAAGCAAATTGTTACCTGGTTAGTATAATCCGAAGATAGCACAATCGGAACATTCTCTTTGTCTGGTGTTAATGATGCTGCCGCACAATCATACTAAATTCTTCACGTCTTTCAAAAAGCGCCGAGTTTGTAATTCATACGTGTTGCAAACGTTTGACTTGATTTCTCGGTAACCATACAACTTTCCGTGTGTGAAGTAAATAAAGTTCAAGAAAAAAGATCATATATAGTATTTACTTAACATGTAAATTCCGGAATCTTATTTCTATTTAACTTTGTACCAATACAAATGCAGGACAACAAATCTTCTACATGTACAATCCCCCCTTTCCAGCTATATGTTAGAACAAAACAATTTCCCGCGATTGAAACTCTATTTTGCCGGTCAGACAGTAAAATGAATTTTTTTTTCATTTTACATGTACTTTGAAACTCATACATATACCCCTTTAATAAGCAAGATAATCAGCAAACATACCAGCAGTTTAATTACAGGACGCTTGCATAACGATAATGTGTGAATGTCATCAGTGACCATACAAAAATCCGGATTTACTACCGCGCATGAATGGGACCCAGAAGTAAAATAGTAAATGACGAAAGTAAGGGTGAAGAATAACACGATAATAGTTAAAACAAGTCCGTCCGGATATACGCGCACGTTGGTAACACGCGGAATTTTGAAATTTTATTACTATAGGATTATAGCTTACAATCAATCAAAAAAATACATCTAACGTGAAAAAAAATCTAATGTGGAATACTTCGAATGTGGAAATACCTAAAATCACGTCTAATGTGGAAATACTGTACCTAAAAACACGTCTAATGAGGAAATATGTCCGTGCAAATCCAAAAACATTGTACACGATTACGAAAATCTGATTAATGACTATAAAAAACTCAATAAAATTTTTTGAATACTTTTAGATTTTTGCGTTTCGACAAGAGGTTTTAAAGTTTAACATCAAATAACACCGTCAATCTTGTTGATATTCGTATACAAAGAACTTTTAAGGTATTAAATGACGATAGTACCCAGTTCTTATTACTGAATATAGTGAATCTCCCGATCCTCGGGATAGAACATTTTGTGATTACGGGATGTGTCTATGAAATTTACTTCCATAGTCACTTGTGAAAGAAAAATACTCATATATAAAAAAAACCTTATCTAGATCTTTTCAAAATTCTGAAGAACAAGCATCTCGATGTCAATGCGTTCCGAATCTTTGATTTATATTTTGGTCCTTGTGAATTTAGATCAGAAAATTGTAACTAATAATTCACGTTAGCGTTATCCAACCATTATCGTGCACTACGTATAGACAACAAGTCATCACGTGATGAAACACTACAATTATGATCGTGAGCTATACGTATGTGAATAACCATCACACGCGAACACATCTTTATGTATCAATATCCCATCATTCATCGATAATCATAAAATGTATAATATATGGCTTAAATATTTTCTGATTATTCAGATACAGTCAATTCGTTAAACCAAAGCACTAATAAATTCGAAGTTAATTAGGAAACCGCTTTCTAAAAATTAGTTTAATAATATAAAGTAAATTAATAAACTTTAATACCAACAAAATTATCTATACAAAATATGTAAATTATATTTAAAAATATATACATGTATCAAGTACATGTAAATACCAACAAAAGTTATATACAAAAAATATGAGAAATTATATTCAAAATTTAATTATTGACATACTAGAAAAAATCATACAAATTCAATAGTTAAACTAATTAAATATTGATTGTTATACACAGATTTGTAAAACAAATATAATAATTTCCATTAAATGATTATGAGTTTCTAATAATATTAGCTAGTTATTTTTATAAAAAAAACTTTATTGTCATTCAGAACTGATTATATATTATAAGCAAAAATGAACTTAAAAAAATATACAGAGGATTCTTTCAACCATGTAATTAATGATAAATAAATAATTATCTAAATTAATAATGTGATTTGATTTGATAATAATTTTTCATATGCAAAACTTAATAATAACATGACTGTATAACTTATTATTTTAACTGAATTAATTATATAATAAAAACAATTCTTTATTTAATTTTAAAAATTATAATTTGAATGCAAGAACTTTCAAAATAAACAAGTATTCATTTTAAACCTCGAAACCTTTGAAAATAATTGACAACAGATTATTTATGAAACTGAGTGATTTAAATCAAAATTTTAAATTAGTAAATTTCTCACTTGTTAAAATTTAGAGGCTGCTGAGTGGATTGTTAATAATTTATCTTTAATTTAATAGAAATATTAGAATTTTATTATCAAATACAATTATTATTGAGAATTAATTTTTATGCATTTTTAAATTTGTTATTTATATTAAATAAATTTAAATTATAAAAATCATCAAGTAATTGATTTTATATTTTATCAATAAACATTAATAAACATAATATATAATAATACTTAATTATTTATATTTTTAAGGATGAGATTTTAGAATAGTAATAGTAATAAATACTCTAATTGCAAAGAAAAATTTCAAATATGTGATTATAATATGAATAATATATAGCAAAAAATTATTTTTTGTGTAATAATACATGTACTTAATAAATAATTATATATAAAAAACAGTGAAATTATATAAATTTTAACATGCAAATATTTATTTGATCACAATTATTTTTGTTTAGAACATACAATAAAAAAACACTTAGTACGTAGTCTGTAATTTGAATTTGTTTCAACAAAAAGATTAATTTAATTAAACACTAAATAATAAACAAAAATGACACAATTTTCTATATTTTTATTATATACCTTCACATTTTTTAATACAATTAACGAAACGACAGCGAGTAAATATTTATGTATAAAATAAATAATAATAAAGATGTGTGTCTCACATGTAGCTCGTAAATGTATACGCACAAAAGCTACGTATTCATTTATAATTTTTTTTGTTTTACCTAATTATTTATTATTAAAATTACATCCTACATCTATATTATAAATTTTTCTAACTCTTTATAGAACTTACTCAAAATGAGTCATTTATTGCAATTTTGATTCATAATCGAAAATTTGAATTTCAGAAAAGATATCTCGTCAATTCAACTTTTATTTGGTCATTCAATTTTTTTGTAATATAAAATGCAGTTTACAACAATATTTTGGAAGATGATGAATTGATTCTTTAGCAAAATTATTGGTTTTTAATCTGAATTTATTAGATTATTAGTTTATATTAAAAATTTTAAATGAGTTCTAGGTAAATTCTGTGTATTTACATGTGATATTAAGTACGATCACAAAAAAAAGTGTAAAAGTAACTCCCTGTTAAACGAAGCACTAAGCAAAACTTTGATAAGCCAAAGTTGGTTCCAGGAACAGTAATAATAACCTTTCTGGATAACAAAAGTTGGTCCAGGAACAGTTATAGCAAACCCGTCTTGATAAACCGGACGTACTAAATCTTGATAAACCGAATTTTTTTGTTATCAAATTTGAGCACCAATAATACATGTGTGTTGACATGCACATACCGATACTGTACATTAGAAATTAATTACGTACATAAATGGAAAAACCTAACGCTAAGTGGTGCTTACACAACAGTAATGGTAACGATAACAAGCAATCAACGGAAAAAACAAATTAACGAAAAAACAAATTAACGGAAAAACTATTCAATTAAAAATAATCAATGTTATAAATCCTCCTTCGGAGAAAATTTAAACCTTAATTTAGTCCGATTTCTTTAATATATAAACGCATACGTGTACTTAATTTAAATAAAATCGGCTGTTTAAGTACAATTTAGTAAAAACTTTTCGGGGGATATATTCCCGATTGTTTACAAATTCTCTTAGTTTCACATTCTGATTTTTGCGCATATCGATATATTGTCGGTGCCGGATTAGGAATCAATATATTAACAAACAAACAAAACAGCACACGGTATCAGACAACCACAACCCCAACCCCAACACATCATAACCTGACAAACGAAATCCCGACAGTTCAATATCTCGACATCTAATATTATTATCGTTATTATCGATTACTCTGATTGACTTCTGTATTAAAATTTTGCATAAAAATGATAGACGTGCGTAAAATTGGGATTTCGGAATATGGAGCTGTCGGATATTGGTATTTCGGAATGTTGGACTGTCGAGATATTGGGGATTTCGGGATGTTGGATTTTCGGGATTTCGTTTGTCGGGTTATGGTGTGTTGGGCTTGTGGTTTTCGGAATGTCATATCGGAACCGTTGATATCTGCATAATAGCCTTCTTTTAAATGCTATAGATAAACGTCTATTTCCAAAGTGTAAAAAATGAGCACACAATTGTATTTTTCTCATAAATATTGGCAAAAGTAGCAAATCATTTTCAAATTTAACGGTGGTTGGTAAATAAAAGCATTTGGATTTTTAAGTCAACATACGCTATCATGGTTCGAACTCAAAAGTTAATAATTCGATCGATTTGTGCAAAGCGATTTATTTTATTATCTCAATTTGAAATTTACATCAAGTATTTACATGATTGCTTGCGATAAGAATGGAACATTTGTGCGTAATATTTACATAGTTTTTACTGACATGTATAGCAACCTGGCTAGTTCTGTGCAATGGTAAAGTAACTCGAAGTACCAAAGGTAGATAGATCATCAGCAACAGATACTAGCACGTAAAATACACCATTCTTGGGATAATCATTAGTGATTTCAAATTGCTTCTGCGCCGCTGTATATTTTACTTGACCAAGCGACAAAATGAGTTTATCATTATCTGGTAAAGATTGATATGTTTCGACGATGACAGATTTATCCTGAGGGAGCTCAGGGTCATCGCTTCTCCAGGTGGCCGCTTGGATCGATCCATTTACCCATGGACCAGGACCGGGTGATGTTACGTGTATTTTACCAGAGTTTGGTTCTCGTTTCGCCGCAAAAATAACCATGGTAAAGGTCGTTAGCGTAAAAAGAACAATTGTAAGAAGGTTGAAGAATTTCATTTTTAGTGGGTTTGTGTGATTTTTTAGGCGTAAGAAATGTCGTTATGTTTTTTGTTTATTTGTTTTGTTTTTTTTTTAAGGACTTTTTTGCAAAGTGAAGAAACCAAAATTGGACGAGGCGTACGTTCTTTTATAGAGTTTTTTTTCACATTTCTGTTTAATAGCCAACAAATTGAAATTATTCTTTATTATTTTCTAATCACTATAAATTCTAATAACTCGTGGGTTTTCCTTTATTATTTTCTAATCACTATAAAATCTAATAACTCGCGGGTTTTCATTTATTATTTTTCTAATCACTATAAGGTCTAATTAGTCGCAGGTTTTTCTTGATGATTTAAAGAAACTATTACTTTCATCTAAATCAGCGTCCCATAAAAATTTAATACGAATAATTCTTAGATTCCCGGATCAATGATAATTTATCGTTATCGATCACGTAACTCGTGTGTTAATGTTGAAGATTATCGCGATCATTATGCTTAAAATAATTGTCCATATTCTAATTTCAATCATTTGTTTCAACAACTGGGCAGAACCAAACAAATGACTTGTGAAATTACAAGATTAACGTTTGACTCTTTGAATTATAAACTAACCAGATTCATTAGCATAAGCATAATCAGTATTTTTTAAAGGCGTACATGGATTTTTTTATAGGTTTGCTGTGCTTCTGAAATGATCTTGTTCCAAAAAATTTCTTCACAACTACAGTAGTTTGTAGATGGCTAAATTAAATTATTCATCTTTATATCTATGTAAAGAAACTTTAGAGCCACCATTATTGTTAGTGATCAGATTTAATAAAAACCAATACATAATAAACCTGGATAAACTGAAACCATTCAAAAAACCTTTGTAAGCTGATTGTTACAGAAAAATCCAAGAATTATGTGGTTTGTAGGATTACAGTCTTTAAAAAGCAGCTCAAAAATTTATTTTGATCGATATTTTTTCAAATCTTAGTTAATATGAATTAGTTTCAGAATTCACATCAATTCGGAATTTATATTTAGAATTCAAAAATAACATACGTTGTTTCAGAATCCATGATTGACGTATTTTCTCATAAATCTTGAATTGATGTGAATTTAGAAACATTCTAATAAAAAATTATAATTATATGATTTGTAGCTTAAATAGCCTGTAAATTTAGTAAATATTGGAAATAATTTAATAATAGATTTTTGTATTTCGTAATTCATGTAATGTCCATTTGTAAAATAGATAACACAAGTCGTCAACTCAGCATTCAAACCTAACATACAGAAAAATGAAGATACAGCGTTAAAATGTCAGGAAAGTGATTTTACATAAAAAACTCTAACACTTATCTACGAGCTTACTTATTTGCACTAGAAATATAATAAATACACGCAATCAGGGTGAGAGTTAGCGTTAGAGTCATGATTAATATGTCAAATCACCTTTTTGATATTCAACTATGTATGTAGTAGATCCAGACTCGTGACCTCAACCAATCATCTGAACCGACCTAACTGGAACAATCAACAAACTACATGTACGTATATGTAATATTTGTTGGTGATCATGATAATCAGATCATGGTGAAAATTTGGCCAGAGTTATGCAGATTATTGCGGATCTTTTAGCCAAAATTTCAATTTTGGCCAAAAAATTCATGGAGATACGTATTGACATTTTTGTAAAATTTATGATATATATCAATATATATAACAAATAACCGTTATAACGATAACCTTCCTGATCCTAACCATTAACCTCTAACCCTAGTAAAATTTTTATTTATATTATTTTACAATAGATATTGTAAAAAATCGCTCCTTTAATCACCACAATATTTGTGGTTTTAGGACTAGTCCAAAATTCTCCAAAGTTCAATTACAAAAGTCCAAAACCCAAATACCCACCCATGGCAAAAAAAGGTCGGATCACGTGCTGCTGGTGGGACACAAATCAATAAAAATTCGTAAATTATTAATCAGCCCGGCAAAACAATTCCGACACAAGAACAGATGCATGCCTAAATCCAGCTTGATACACTAAATGAGTCGGAAAGACAATTTTACATATAAACTTGACTCCAGCTCTAGCCCTAACTCTAATCCTAACCTTTAACAATAACTTATTACCGTACATACACAAATATCACGTGAACCGATCTAAAGTCATCAAACGTTTGTATTTTATAAAATGTTTAAACTTCTCAACTAAGAAGTAATTCAAAATTTAATCAGTAAATATGGTAGAAAAAGGCTTATTCTACCATATTTACGGATTAAATTTGAATTTACTTCTTAGTTGAGAAGTTTAAACATTTTATAAAATACGTTTGATGACTTTAGATGGTATGCACCGTAGGGCAGTGTTGTCATTGGACATGGACATGGACATTGGACTGGACTGGACTGGACAGTCCAGTCCAATGTCCAAAGAAAAATCATGTCCAAGATAATATTATATGTCCAAGAATATCCAATAAAAATCATGAAATTTTATTAAAAACCAAAATGGTATTTGATTACAAATTAAAATGGTAATACTAATTCATCAACATTAAAAAGAGATGCTAATTCCCATTTTGCATATTTATCAACTGCAGGATGAGTAATATCTTCTATAAAAATTTCTTCTTCCTCTCTGTCTTCTCTTCTGAATTGTTGATTTTCTTCTTCTAGCATATCTGCCCATTCTTGCAAATAGTTATCAAAATTTTCCTCAAAATTTGTCGATTCATCATCTAATTCATCATCTAATCCATCATCCAAATATTCATCCATTGTAGTTTCAGAAGAATCTTGTTCTTGTGCAATATTTGAAGTAGATATTTCTGTTTGAGATTCTGTAGATGTAGATTGTTGTTCAGAGATATCATTGTGTATATTTTGATTTATTGTTAAATTAGATTGAAGCCGGTAATTATATATAATATCTGCACGCAATTTGCTCATTTGTAAAGCTTTAACATTCTATATTAATGTACATGTATATAAATATTAATTTGAAATATCATGTAATTCTCAAAGTTATCATATACTGATACATGTATAATTAAACTTACCGTTAATCGATTACGACGATTTGTATGTAAAAATCCCATGCAACTCCAAAGTCGTTCTACAGCGGCTGCATTTGTACATATTCCAAAAATCTGATTTGCTACCAAACCTAGTTCTTTTGTTGATGCACTTGCAAAACACCAATAACGATAAATATCATCCGAAAATTGATTCCATGTAATTTCATCAAAAGGATATTGTCTTTGACGAAAATCATCAAATTCTTTCAAAATATGTTTTGCTTCCTTCCCAAACCATGCTTTATAGTAATATGCTAGCCATGGACCGAAATTGGTATAGTTAATATTTCTGTTAAATAGCTCCATACGATAATTAGGGTGTAAAAGACAGGCAAGAATCAATAAAGGTTGTTCCCAATTATGTCATCGGCGTTCTAATCATGATATAAGTTGATTCCTAAGTTGCTCATCATCATAATTTTTCCAAACTTGAACAAGATAACCCAAACTTGTAATAACTTGATGTAATCGTGCTTTGTCAGATTGTAAGATATTCAAAATAGTGCAATAAGGCCAGAGGATATGAAGCAGATGATAGATATTGGTCCAGAAATTTGTGGAGCTGATAATTTCATATATTTCACGTTTTAATTTTGGTTCTTCTCCAGCACATCGATGAGTTTCTCCAATAGGCAGTTCGAACTTAATCCCAAGAATCTGTTACTGAAATAAATAGTAAAATACCAAAGGATAACGCCAAAATATGACAGCAAAATTGATAGCAGAACATCACGAAATTTTAAACCAGGTTGGCAATCGATTATCAACTGAGAATCGATTACCATCGATTAGAAAAAATCG